>KQ963474.1:24693-37546 GCA_001563735.1 Leucoagaricus sp. SymC.cos | reverse complement strand
CTCATGAATGCAGTCCAAAGAGGTCAACCCAATGGTACCTTGGAAATAGCATATATAGTGGACTAGCCACCAGCACAGAGATGATCAGTTACCTGCTACATTGATGATGAGTAGTGAGAGGACATAGAGCTCTCTCAGAAGATGCCAGCATAAAGATATGAATGTCATGGAGTGACTATGATAAACCAGCAAAAGAACAGAGGAGCAAAGCTACAACTCTGTAGAGAAAAGAAAAGAGGATGAAGGAGTGAACTCAACTCAATGCCAAGAGAGGAGCTTTAGTGAAACACCAAAATAGGTATGCCAAGACCAGAGTGGACATAGTGGGAAGCCAGCCTGAGAAAAGGAAGAAAGAGTCAAGTGTAAAAGAGCACTTAACAGAAATAGTAGCAGCTTATTCAGCTAAACCATAGATTTGGGGACTATTAAGATGACTGGAGAATAGGCATGGCCCAAGTACACCAGAGCATGCTCAAACTAGTGGAGAGGCCCATACCAACTGCTAAAGCAGAAGAGGGCCAAAGAAAAGGATGTAGAGGGAGAGTAAAACACTCCATCTCAACACAATGAAGCAGTAGAGGAGAAAACTTGACTCAAAACTAAAATAAGTGCTAGAATATACAGAGCATATCCCAATGGAGAGAAAAGATGAGAGAATAGCCACCAGGATCAAAGGACCTGCCAGCAGCCAACTTCTGCAGGTGCACTAACCTGGACAAAGCCCAAGAAAGTATAGAGAAGAGTAAAAGAGCATGCTCAACTCCAAAAGAGTGGGTGGACAAAGAATGTCCCAGCTGTAGAAAAGAGTAGAAGCTGTGAACCCTTGGATGTACAGTCTGTGAGTAGCTTAAAAGGCAGCAAGACTGTGAAGGAGAATGCACCCTAGAGCAAAGGTGGTAGTACATGGGAAAGAAGAGTTAGTGATAATCTTACTCAGCAGTTTACAGAATATTTACAACACACTCAAGAGAATAACAACAATAGCCAGAAATAGGAGGAGGAGGAGAAAGAGAAGAATATTCTACTACTACTATTACCACTACTACCACCACTACTACTACTATCACTATCACCATCACTATCATCACTATCATCACCACTACCATCACTACTACCTGCTCAACCTCTATATCAGGATCATAATCTTTGTCTACTTCTAAAAGGCTGTCTATCTTATCAAAAGCCTCTTAAATCTCAGACACTTAGTCCAATGAATGTCCAATGTCCACAATGTTATAGACTTCACTTTGATTGTGAAAAGCTTACAACCTCTACTATTTATATTCCCAAGTTTGATAGTTATTGCTTGAATAGTCAAATTGAGCTTCCATCTTATTCTCAAATACATCTAGTCTTAGAAAGATATATGATTGTTATAAACAATACAATTTCCCTTTATTTGTTTCTATTTGTCTTAGTTAGTTTATATAGGCTATATTTACTAAGACAAATACAAACACTATTCATAGAACTTGTTTACAATGTTCTATAATGTGTTTACATTATTCTATGATATTCTTAGCTCTTTGTTTACAATATTCCATGAGTTGTTTACCTTGTTCCATACTATTCTTAGAATGTTCCATAATGTTCCAGAAGGCTCTACAATGTTCTACAATCTTCCTGTAGTTTTTGGATTATTTTACTTATGTACTTATATAGTCATCTATGTAGTACAAACAAACATGTATGCATAGTATATAAGTGAGCTTGAACTAACAAGGAGAAACCATTATTTCTACTTAGTTAGGTAGAGCCTTGAGAATAGAGTCTCTTAACTCAACTAAAGCATGAAAGTGATTAAGCCATAAAGTGCTACTCTCACTCAATCGATACAAGTCACTCTTGATATAGAACTTTGATCTACTTCTATATCATTGATCTTAATACTCATGGTGAAGAATCTCTTGAGTTATTAGTAGACTCTTGATTTATTAATAGACCTTGTCTATTAATAATTAAGTACCTACAAGTTATTCATAACTTGGAACATGCTAATACAAAGAGCCTCCTCTGTTAGGCTTCCTGTAGAGGACAACCTAATACACTTGATTTATAAGTAATCTAGCATCACCATAACATTAAGTAGAAATAATCCTCTTCTGTTTAGCAGCAGAGGTGAAAATCTACCTATCAGTCTCATAAGAGACCTTCCTAGAAAGAGAGGTGCCTACTGGGCTAATCTGCTGTACTGAGACACTCTATAATTAGAAAGGATATACCCTCAAAATAAAAGACTGACTCTCTTTTACTGGAGGATTAATATCTCTAATAAGAGTTGGAGATACAGAGATACTGCCAACTAGTAAAGTAGTTGAGGACTCACTGGTCTGCTCAAGTCTGAGCCATTCTAGCTTGCACAGGTAACTGTGAAAATAGGAATAGCTTGTTACTGCTTCTGAAGATGCTCAGTGAATATTGTGGACCTAGATCCCCACAATATTAAGAAATAAATCCAAGAAATTGGTTTCCAGATAAAAGCTGGTGCACCAGGAAAGTGTAACCAGGTGGAGTGCACACTCATTAGAATTGACAAGAATTGGGTTCAAGGATATACCTGTATAGGTACAGAGTTCCTGAGTTGATTCATAATACAAAGGGTTCAAGTGTATCTGGCTATAGGCCAAAATCATTTAGCAGCCACTCTACTAAGAGTTAAACTTAGCCTGTGATAGCCTAGGAAAGTTTATCATTGATTTCAATAATATTGGGTCACGTTCCAGTTAGAAGTCAAGGTTTAAATTCCATAATAATCTCTATTACCCAGTCTAGAGAAACCAAGTGCTAGAAGTATACTAGTAATATATCCACTAAAATTTTATTTCAAAACAGCAGCTCCAAAGTGTCAGTGTGACCTTTGCAGATGATTAGGATATCCATTTCATTTAATATCCTTCAAAACTAATTCAAAACATGGTATTCAATCCCATCCAATACAACTGTCACCTTCTACAGTAAATACTGGTTAAGAAGAGTTTGGAAAACTGAACCCGAAAATACCTGGAGATATAGAGATCCAGACAAACCCAACAAATCCTACAAGTTCTCTGAAAAATATATTCCAAACCTCGATATCAAATATTAAGAAGCCTTCAAAAATCCTAATGACTATAAAAACCCAGATTCAGAACCAGAAACCAAACCTAACAGTCCAAATTTCCCAGAAAAAGACAAAACCTGTGGAATACAAACAGGTTTTTCACCCAAAGTCTAATAAATATTCGATCAGTCAAGTCTTGGAATCACAACAGAACTTCTCATCTGACAATTTAGCCAACTATCAATCACACCTGAGGAACAAAAGCCATCAATCTTTGCTACTAGTCTTCCTGGAGAATTCGAGCCTACAGAGCCTAAAACTGATATCTACCAACAAACCTCTATAACAAATAATCTATTATTATGACCTGGTGAAAAGACAAGTAATACTGAAGATGTTGAAGAAAACCTCCAATGTAATTATAAATTACTCATACCCACTGAACCATCAGAAGACAAAACTATCCAACTCTTGAAACTCAGTTCTACATCTAAGGGAAAAGAAAAGACAACAAACCCATTATACACTCCCACCAATACTAGAGCAAAACCAAGTGGAACAAAACACACAGGAAATATCTCCTCACACTCACCAGGAGGAAATCTATCAGGAGAAAACTTACCAACAATGGCAGCAGCTCCAGCACCCAATGCCATCAAGTTTTCAAAACCCGAGAACTTCAATAGAGACTCAGATACCTTTAGGGACTGGCTCATATCCCTACAATTATATTTTGACTCAATTGGAGCCCCAACTGATGAACAGAAAATCCAATACACCCTCAGATTATGCAAATATGCAGCAGCAAACTAGAAACAAGATTATATCACAACCCATGCCATTTTCCCCATATGGGCAACATTCAAAACAGCAATGAAACAAGCCTTTGCATCTATCCAATAGGCCTACAAAGCAGAGCAAAGATTACAAGCTTGTAAACAATGCAGCAGATATATCAAAGAATATATCAGTGACTTCTCAGTCCTTGCATCAAAAGCTGGACTACAAGATAGTACTTCCTTACAAGCCACTTTCAGTGAAGGATTGGACAGAGATATTGCTGTCAAAGCAATCAGATCAAATCCTACCACACTGGATGAATGGAAAACAGTGTTATGAAATGCTTACAGAATTGTTCAAGAGCAACATAAATTTAGTCTTTGATCATCTTCTGCAAGCTATAGAAAATCTTCCAAATCTTCAAAGTCAAACAGACATAGAAGAACATACTGAGGCAATGGTCCAAGGTATAAAGACATTACACAAGATGCCATACTCCCTAAATTTAAAAGAAATAAATGGGACATAGATGTCAATAGGATTTATCACTCAATCAATTGACTATCTATCGAAGATGAGGATGAAGAAGATGACATTTATAATAATAAATCAGAAGACAAAACAGATGATAGTGAAAGTGAAGGAGAAGACAAATCCACTGAACATGTTAATTACCTCAACCACCTCATCAACAATGTCCTTACCAATGAACAATGAATGGCACTCAGAAATGGACAATACTTCTTCTGTAAAAAGAAAGATCACTTTTACAGGAATTGCCTAGAGAGACAAGCCTATTTATATTCAAGAAAAATTCCTACCAAATACTCTAATATCTTATAGTCTAAACAATCCTCTTGCCCTACCCAAAACCTTAAAAAGACAAATCAGCCACAAGGGAAAAGAAAGAGAAAAATAGACCCTAATACAATGGTTTATTTAATCAATGAAGATGACCAAGAAGACAAAGAAAATGAAAATTTTTAATTTGATCAGAAGATCAAATCAATATTGTCAATCTTCTTAGCTGAGGAAAAGCATTAATAATTCCAACAATTCTACACATTGGTAGAAACCAACATTCTATTGAAGCATTACTTGATTCTAGAGCATCAGGAAATTTCATCGATTCTCAATTGGTTCAGAGATATAATCTCCCAAAATTTCCTTTAAACAAACCATCAAAAACTTACAATGCTGACAGATCACAAAATTAAGCTGGACAATGTACACACTACTCTAAGCTAAAAATAACCATCAACAAGAAAGTTATGACAATATACCCAAAGATTATCAAGCTAGGGAAACACTAATTATTTATTGGAATGACTTGGTTAAACAAGTACAATCCTGATATTAATCGGCAAAAACCATCACTATAACGGAAAAACGAAGATATCAATATTATGACATTATTTTATATTGATATTGATGATCATATTGATGTCATTAATCATATTGAAGTGATCAACAAAACTAACACAGCTACTACTCTTCACAATAAATCAGTAATCAAATAAGAAAGTGACCTACAAAAAGTGGTACCAATTTAATATCGAAAATATCTTTCTGTCTTTAATAAAGAAAAATCAGAAAAAATGCCACCTAGATGACCCTGGGATTATAAAATCAAAACAAAACCCAAATTTGTAGCAAAACAAATGCTTATATATGTACCATCTTATACCAAAAGAAAAACAAGAGATAGATAAATTCATAAATAAAAATCTATAAAAAGGATATATTCACACATTGAAATCACACATAGCATCATCCTTTTTCTTTGTAGAAAAGAAAGGAGAAGATTTATGACTTTGTCAAGATTATCAATATTTAAATTAAAACACCATTAAAAACACACATCCTATTCCAAATATCACAGATATTCTTGACAAATTAAAAGGATCCAAATATTTTATGAAACTCAACATATGACTTGGATATAACAATATTCAAATAGCAGAATAAAACAAATAGAAAGGAGCATTTAGAACTACTAATAGTCTATACAAACTATTAGTTATGTTCTTTGGAATGACCAACTCTCCAGCGATATTTCAGATAATGATGGATACATTGTTTGATGATCTTATTGTCAAAAGAGGAGTAATCGTCTACCTGGATAACATTCTCATCTATGCCACAACTAGAAAATGACTTACAGAGTTAACACAAAAAGTCCTTCAAATACTACAAGAAAACAAACTTTATCTAAAAACTGAAAAATACAAATTCGAAGTCCAATGACTCAAATACTTGGGAATCATAGTCACACCTGACAAAATTGAAATGGATCCAATCAAACTCAAAGGAATTGAGGATTGGCCCAAATCAAAAACTCAACAACATGTTTGACAATTTATTGGATTCTGTAATTTCTATCAAAAATTTATAAAGAATTATTCAGAAATAGCACATCCATTAAATCAACTACTTAGAAAGAAAACAACTTTCCAATTCACTGACAAAGCCAGACAAGCTTTCAAAAAGCTTAAACAGAAATTTCATTAACAACCCATACTATACATGATAGATCAAACCAAATAGTTTGAACTAGAATGTGATACTTCACAATATGCAATAGGAGCAGTATTATTACAAAGAGATTCAAATGGTGACAAACACCCCATAGCATATTTCTCTCAAGCATTAATACCAGTAGAACAAAATTATCATTGTTCTGATCAAGAATTCCTTACAATTATCAAAGCTCTCAAGATGTGGCAACACTATCTGGATAGATTACCACATCCAATAATCATATGGTTCAATCATGAAAATCTTACCTGATTTAGAGAACCACAACATCTAAATCAAAGACAATCACAATAGACTCTCGAGATGATATGTTACAATTATGAAATCTGCCATTTACCCAGAAAAAAGAATCTGTTAGTGGATGCATTAAGCTAATGACCAGATCTTAAATCCAAAGGAACAGACAATGATGACATGATAGCCATACCTCCTGAAAAGTTCATCACAACAAAACTAGTAGAAGAACTAAAAACAAATCATGTCTATGAGGAGATCATCAACTTTTTAACCAAAGAAGACACTAAACTACTTCTATCAAAAGAAGTACAGGATCATATGCCAATTTCTGATCACTTTGAAATCGAAGACAGTCTCTATAAATATCAAGGAAGAGGAAGAATAGTAATTCCTGACAATCCTGACATGAAATATATGTTATTGCAATGTATATATGATCATAAGACTTCCAGACATCCTGGTATCACAAAAACACTCCAGAAATTAAACAAAGAAGTTTACTGGCCTAGAATGCATACATATGTCCAAAATTACATTAAGGGTTGTCCCACATATCAACAATACAAAATTAACTGACATTCTGTTAAACTACTGATGCAACTAATCAAAGGACCTCAATTCATATGACCATTTTCACAAATATCTATAGATCTCATCACCGACTTACCCCCAGATGATAGATTCAATTGTATTTTATCCATAGTGGACCATGGACTTACAAAAGGGATAGTCCTAACCTCTATAAAGAAGACTGCAACAGTTGATAATATAGCAGACATCTTGATTGAAAAAGTATTTTCTAAATATAGAACTCCCAAAAAGATTATTTCAGATCAAGATCCACAATTTGCAGCATGATCTATGCAACAATTATACAAGAACCTCAATATTACACCTGTATTATCCACTATCTACCATCCTCAAACTGATAGAACAACCAAATGATACAATCAAGAAATTGAGTTCTACTTAGTAGTATATACCTCAAAACATCCTAACACATGGAAATAAGCCCTTCCTATCATTGAATTTGTATACAATACCAGAGTACATGCAGAAAGACAATATACACCTGCCAAACTTCTCTATGGATTTAATCCCAAAACATTTATATCAAAAGAAGAAACAAAAAATACCATTTATAGATGAGAAATCTCTCTTCTTACAGAAAGCTAGAGAAGCTGCTCTAGAAGCACATGAATGAATATGCCTTATCATGGCAAATAGAAAGAACAAAACATGAACACCATTCAAAGTTGGAGACAAAGTATGGTTGGACAACAGAAATCTTCTGGTACCATATGTATCAAAGAAACTCAATCAACAAAGAGAAGGACCCTTCACAATTATCTGAAAAACTTCTCCTACAACTTACAAATTTAAACTACTACCAAAGTAGAAGATTCACAACAAGTTCCATGTATCTCTCCTCATGCCAGCTATTGAGAACATTATTTATGGAAAACACCATGTGGAACCACCTCCTACACTCATGTCAGGAGAAGAGAAATATGAAATTGAAGCAATTTTAAATCATAGATACTGAGGAACACATTCTAGGGGACACTGCAAATACCTAATTCATTAGTCAGGCTACAGAGCAACTGAAGATTTATGGGAACCTGAAAATCACCTCAAAAATTCAAATGAGGTTCTTCTTGAGTATAAAAGACTCAATGAACTCACCTAAACTTCTCCTATCTTCAATGACTCAGCTCATTGGTGAACTCAAAGGAGCAAAAACTCCTACCACTAAATTGCCCTCATCTCAAACCCCTAAGAATGAAAGTCCCAACTTGAGTCTGAACTCCTCGAGCAATGAGTTGACAACATCCTCTCACTCCAGTAGCAGTTCCTTGACAACTATACTTAGAAATCAACCAAGTGAAATTGTGCCACCCTCTGATCTGCATGCCATCCTTAGATAAGCTTTTTCATCTCAATAAGCAGCCAATGACTTTCTGGCCACTTATAGCAGCCATCCTCAATTCACTTCATCAGTCTATGAGATCAGGAATCTTGTTGATTTGCTTGCTCTTGCACAAGCAAATTACCAGGCAATCCAGCATGAGGTTGCCTCAAATCTTAATGTTCTGGCAAGTGTTCTCCCATGGAATCTCTATACTGAGGACATTGTCCAACACCTCTTTAGGGTTAACCCCTAGGGAAATTACTCTCTTACAAAGCAAAGCCAACAAGCTTCAGACTGATATGCACAGACTTCTCTGTGCCCCTGATTTCCTGATGCCCAACCTTCTCCACTATCTTCTAGTAGATCTACAGAATCTTCTTGAGTAGATACAGGCCACTCCACTACATTAGCTCCATGTCCTATGCCAGCTCCTGGACAAGCTCCTTGAGCTTCCCATCCCCCTTCTCACAAATCTCAATGTGAATACTATCCCTGTGACCTATGTAATAGAATGAATCATCATAAGACAGAATGTTGTAAGTACTACTGTGGGTACTGTAATACTTTTGTCCCTGGACATTATGCCAAGTATTGCTCTAGAAATTCTTATTGAGGACTTGCTAGATAGCAACTACTCACAGGTCCCATGACACTGGCCATACACTATAACTAGCCTAACACCAATATAACCACTTCTCCCAATGCTGTCACCCAGTCCAGAGTATGAGATACTCCCATACAGTCCAAACAGTCCAGTGTATCAACTGGCAATCACACCCCCTGTATTGCCAATATCAGATCTGGATCTAAATGACATCCTCTCATGAGACCTGTCAACACTACAGATCTCAGACTGAACTACCATCCCAACTCTCCTGTTAAGCAGCCAAAGTAGCCAAAGCAGCAAGGACATCATCATGATCCCTGGAGTCTTGGAAAACTCAAGACTTCTCTACCAGATTGGAACACATCCAGTTCAGGAAACTCTTCCCATTACCAATCAACTTCTTATACAGATGCAAGACTCCCAGTCATGGAGGATGATGGTGAGCACCTTACTGAACTATATGAATATAACGACATAGCTGAGTACAATATAGCTAGTAAAGGACATACCGATTAGTATGTAGATAGATGAGGACATCTATATATGAAAGGGATAATGTTATAAACAATACAATTTCCCTTTATTTGTTTCTATTTATCTTAGTTAGTTTATATGGGCTATATCTACTAAGACGAATATGAATGCTATTCATAGAACTTGTTTACAATATTCTATGATGTATTTACATTGTTCTATGATATTCTTAGCTCTTTGTTTACAATATTCCATGAGTTGTTTACCTTGTTCCATACTATTCTTAGAATGTTCCATAATGTTCTAGAAGGTTCTATAATATTCTACAACCTTCCCATAGTTTCTGGAATGTTCTACTTATATACTTATATAGTTGTCTATGTAGTATGAATAAATATGTATGTGTAGTATATAAGTGAGCTCAAACTAACAAGGAGAAACCATCATTTCTACTTAGTTAGATAAAGTCTCGAGAATAGAGTCTCTTAACTCAACTAAAGTATGAAAGTGATTAAGTCATAAAGTGTTACTCTCACTTAATTGATATAAGTCGCTCTCGATATAGAACTTTGATCTACTTCTATATCATTAATCTTAATACTCATGGTGAAGAATCTCTTGAGTTGTTAGTAGACTCTTGATTTATTAATAGACCTCATCTATTAATAATTAAGTATCTATGAGTTATTTGTAACTTGGAACATGCTAACATGAAGAGCCTCCTCTGTTAGGCTTCCTGTAGAGGACAACCTAATGCACTTGATTTATAAGTAATCCAGCATCACCATAACAATGGTTGGTATTGGAATAGATTCTAAGCTCTTTTGGCATTTCAAAACTAATATCTGATATTTTAATGCTGTATTTGTATTCATATCTGTGGGAGTCAAGGTCAACTACTCTGTTACTACTACTACGGGGCCATATTATTTCAAGATTAGTGGAGAACTTCATCATCTTCATAGTGTTCTTCTTCTTGGTCCAAATCTATCAATCTATGCTCAGCTCTACATTTTTGATCCTAAGGACCAGTTGTCACAAAGGTAGTTGAATGATTCTGATCTCAATCCTGTCATTATGCAAGATCTCAATGCTATGCTCAACACCATTCATCCTTATATCAATGTCTATAAACAAGTATATAAGATTATATAACAGTGACTATAGCATGAACATTCTATAGTTTATGCTCAACTTCATGTTAATTAGCAGTATGACCAGCCATATTATAATGCTCCTACTGCTGATGAGATCTCTGCTATTGTGCCAACTGCTAGAGTTAATAAAGTATCTGAACATTGAGATATCATTGTTTGGCTATAAGGTGAAGGAGATCAACTTTGACACATCAGTAATCTCCATCACACCTACTCATATCTCTATTATGTTTTGTTATTTTCTTATAGTAACAATAGATAGTATCCAAACATTTTTGCACAGATTAGTACTAATGGAAATTAATAGTCTGAACATGTTACTCAGCAATATTACTATGCTTATTGTTTTTATGTATGACTAAATCCTCAACCTCTCTTATTCTATGATGGTAGATTAGTATGTGGTAGATGTATGGACAGCTACAGAACAGAGTAATCTCAGCTAAATTTGTGAGCATCAGAAAGATATTTGGGCAGATATTTATCATAGTCTTTAAGATGTAATTGCTGATGATTGTGCTGCTGGAAATGATAATCCCAACTTGGTATATTATGGTCAGAGAGTTATTATTCCATCATCACATATTAGCAGTAATTGTTATATATTTCAGAATTCTATAGCTATCTATCAAGCTAACAGAAAACTTGACCTTTTTATGATAATGACTGCAAATCTAAACTGGGAGGAGATTTAGAGTGTTCTATTGCCTAGACAAACTGCTTCTGATCATCCTAATATTATAGCTCAAGTATTTGAACAAAAAAAAAAAACTTTACTTAAAGAAATTATAAATAGTCTATTTGGAAATTGTGTAGCTAAAGTAGATACAAATAAGTTTCAAAAACAAGGTCTACTTCATATTCATATTCATATTTTCTTTTATTCTTTAGACAAAATCTATGATACTAATCATATAGATACAATTATTTCAGCAAAGATTTCTTGTTATGACTCTGGGTAGATTACTCTGGATAGTTTCATGGATCATAGTTTTATTTTCCTACTACCTGGTGTTACCCCGTATTTCCTATTCCTGTATACTCTATGTTACCTTGTTCCCCTAGTATAAAGTAATCTAGGTGTAAGGCCAGCAGCCTCACAGGTGGTTTTTGAGTCTCAATGTGTCACTCCCAAGTGCGTAAGACCAGGTATATAGGCTGGAATACACAACGTAGGGATAATTGACATGATAATAAAGACTAAAGACTAATTGATGACTTGATGGCTCTGTAAGGATGCCATCAATACTGTGAGAAAAATATCCTTACACACCCCCCTTTCAGATTGCACCCAGAGGTACAATCTCAGAAAGTTTTGAGAAGGTGGATAGGGAAGATGGTGGAAATAAAAATAAGTGAGAATGAAAATAAAGTAATATACAATAACATGTCCATCCTCAAATCACAAGAGCATCCTGAACTCCATGATGACATCAAAGATCTCACCCCTAGCATGACTCAAATGCCAGGGCCGACATGGTCTGATGGTGTACACCAGATGTTGACAGTATAGGCTGACCACAAGGCCTGCTCGAGAAATGATCAAGACATGACCATCCAGGCGCATAGGGACCACCACTGCATTGACATGAGGTCACAAGTGACACCAGACACAAGGAGAGGCTCGTATGAGGACAGAGGTAGGGTGGCTGGTATCTGATGATAGAGGAATGGTGAGCAGCATAGGTCGTTACTGCTCGGAATGAGGGAGTAGGCGGATAAACACATAGCAAGGTGTAGATGAGTCCAGAGACATAAGCGGTGGTGTATCAGGCAATGTAAATGGCAGAAACAGCAGGACAGTGGAAAGAGTACAGGGCAGAAAAGGTGGATGTGAGAAGGTCTCGACGATATCTTGCAAATAGCGCGGCGACGGCTGCACGGCTTCGGACGCGTGTATGCTCGTTTGAAAGAGGGAGAGAAGGGGTTTCAAACGATGGTATTGTTATGCGAACCGGTGAAGGGGGCGACGTGCAGCGCAGCTAATAAGTTGGGGGAGAGAGACGCAGTATTTCGCGGATTCTGAGGGGACGCGCGCGTTTAACGTAACATGCATGGGCTCGTTCGGGAGGTCTTGAAATTGCGCATCCGACGACCCCAGAATCGTG
>KQ963472.1:14262-27723 GCA_001563735.1 Leucoagaricus sp. SymC.cos | reverse complement strand
GTTGCGGACATAATGAGCAAAGGACAGGGTAGCAACGGAGGACTCGATGGAAGAATGACTCGTTGAACCTTTGAGGATGGTTGCGGACATAATGAGCAAAGGACAGGGTAGCAACGGAGGACTCGATGTAAGAATGACTCGTTGAACCTTTGAGGGGAACACGGGCAATCAGCTTTCGCCCGTCTCGAAATTCAAGTCTAAACAGAGTATTATATCCACCCTTGTTTTCAAACGCATTGGCAGGCACCTCATAAAGAGAGAGGACGTGCGATGCCGCATAAGCAAGTGCGGCGGTATTTACACCAGTTAAGTCTTCCTCTGGAATTTGACATCCTGCGTCATAGACATCGCGCCGTATAATTTCCTCCTCAGAAAGAACAGTCCGGTCTATCAAAGAAAAGATCAAGGAAATGCTACAAGAAAGTGAAGAATATTGTTACACTTACAGTCTGACGCAGCGTGCCAATCGCTCGGCACAGTATATGGGTCGTTACTGAGAAAGTCATATGAGAACGCCGTAAAAGGAGTGGAGGCTTGGACAGGACACGCCCGAAATCTCTCTTCAGCCTCAGAAGCATTGACCCGGACGAAAAGGCAGCAAAGCTGCTGGATTGCAACACAAATTACAGGGCGAATGCAGATGAATATTTTTGAGCTCCGTGACGTGTTATTTGCTCATGTTTGGTTATAGTATGCACTATGAACGAAGTAACGTCCTGCGCGATCGACCTACAGGCAACTTCTGTCAAGTAACTTCTCGACATTCCCATTGGCACTTCGCTTCATCGCAGTAAGTGAGCGTAGAGGCCACCAAACTCAGTGTTTAATCTGACAGATATATTAGCGCTTCTAGTGCTCTTCAAGCTGCGTTCGAGTTCTGCCGCCCGAACGGGACAAATCTGTTTTGATCTTTTGTTCGTACTCAAACGCTCTCCGCGATTGATGAATTCAACTCAAAAGTGTAAAATCACAATCTCTAGGTTACACACATCCTTTGAATCCTTGGAGCCCAAGGATCCCCCTTCCTCATACTTCTGGACCCTCATCTCCCAGAGTATCCAACTTCTCTATAATCACGTTCCAGAAACGCACACGTGCGGCATACGCCACCCGATACAGCTGCCAACGCTATGCAAAGGGGAACCTTTGTAGAGGAGGCTCCGCGCGGGAGAGCATGGGTAGTCGATGGCGAACTATATTTTTCTCCCAATTCCGTTACATTTGCAAACGTCCCTAGCCATGATGCTGGTCCCCCTGCTTTCCATCCGGGCGCTTCGAAGGCAACAAATTTCCAGGAGCCTCGATGGTGGAACCCTCGGACCGAATGGATGGGATTTGTACCAAAAATTCCTGTTCCTTATTGCGGTGCTTTGCTCGAGAACTTGAATACAGTTCCTAATAGTCTAACCTACACACCGTCAAGAGGCTATCAGTTAGGCGGTGGTTTATCGACTTCCTGGAAGTTGACCGAGCAGATATTGCTAGACATTGTCCGTATTCTCGAAAAATCATGCGACCTGATTTACCTTCCGCCCTTTGCACCTCGCGAGTGGAAGTACCATGAGGCCCACCCTTCATTTGATACGGCCATGGCACACATAAAATCAGGAAGGGACTGGTTTGGCCTATGGATCGGACTTGTATATTGGTTGATGAGGAAAACGCCCGAGGATCCATCCTTCATCGAAGATATATCCCCGCCGCGTTGGTTCATTGAGGTTGTCCGCGCCTTTCCAAAGGAACAAGCTCGCTGGGACATGGTACGCACGGCGCCAATCATGCAGGCTAAATGGAAGTGGAATCGAGTTGGTCTATGGCTCAAAAACCCCGCTAGTTCGCCCAATCAACCCCCGGCTCAATGGTTTGTGGATCAAGGGGTGTCAGTGTGGTATCGATGGGGTAGTAAGGAACAAGACGCTGTCGAATCTGGATCATATTTTCCGTTGATCAAGCCTTCACCAGAATACCTACAAGACGCCACCACCTGGATCACGCCTTCCCCCTACGTGACGGCCGAAATGTATTCTATACCTAATCATTACATTTGGCACGACCCCTGCGATAGCGTTTTTGAGCCTTATCCCGGTCCTTCTAGTGATTTTGCTGTCCCTGCGTGCTCTGCTACCAACTCATTCTCCGACCCGGTCCAGCCATATTCCACGTCACCTCATGCCTTGAGTCAGAATCCCACTACTAGCCAGCCCGAAGAAATTCCTTGTCAATCTCTACCAGCAGCGTGCAATGAATGGAAGAAGTTCTGGGCTGAACGTAGAGAAATGCACACGCGATTATTAAAGTATGAGGCAGCTGCCGTAAAAGAGGCAAGGATAAAACGAGAGTGGCATGATTCGAAACCCTCTGCCTCGGCTCACGTCTATGTCTGGAAATGCGATGAAAAGGCTCACCATTTTACACAAAATGCAGTGGCAAAATCCGACCGCGAGAGTGTCTTGGTAGAGTTCCAGCATGAAATCCTACACTATGACACCGTCTTCAACGAATGGCATTGCTGTCGGCGGTGGGGCCAGAGCTATGATGATGACCGGGGATTGAACAGCTCAGTATCGGATCCTGCGTCCCAGCCTACCCCTCACAATTTCGGAGGTTCAGCTGACAAGGAGTCTACTTTGCAAGTTGAGAGAACACAAGCCGAAATATTGCGCCTCTTGTCACAACACTTCGGGTTTATACCACCTCTTCCAATTCCCTCATCTTTCGACGGTGTTGTGGGCGATTCAGATGAAAAATCTTTGTTGAAGGTGCTCGGAATGGGCCCAGGGCTCGAGGCCACCGAGTTTTTTCAAACTCCGCTGGGAAAGATATGTCAGGCATTTTTGAAGCTATTCTCAGGAAAGGAGTCAAACAAAAGACCAGACAGTGACTTGTGGGACCTTTCCGAGGATAACCGACAGACACTCGCGTTCTCGCAGAGATTGAGTGTTATCAGAACAATCAAAAATTCGGAACAAACCTGGTACATGTTTGATTTCTCGGAGTCCCGCACAGTCTCGTGGAATCTAGCTGTCCCTACTGCACGTACTGCGCTCTATGTTTGCCGTCTTCCGAATGACATTAAAGAGGCCGGTATTGCTGTTCATCTAGCACAGGAAGGAATATCATTCCACACCGTTCAGCGCCGGGATACCTTGAGCAGTTCTACAACAAAAGAATCAATGGCGACAATTATTCCCATCCGGTTCTCGGGACACATCTTCGGTCGGCAGGACTACGAACTTTACCTCCAGCAGGCGGAAGGCATCATGGCACTTCCAAGGGCTCGTGCAGCCATCATGCGTGGTGGCTTCGCGAGGAAGGTTGCACTCGAACATATGAGTGTGTCAGAAATTGCGGCGGGGCCGAGATGTATCCACAGAGGGTTGGACGAGATGTTTGTGGCGGAAGATTTGAATGGAGTAGAGTATGTGGATGACAACCTAACCTCAGACGAATTTGATGTATTATGTGGGCTGTACATCACTTCTACTGGTATGTTCTCACCTTTATTAAACCATTGGATAGCTGTAGTTGCAGTCGCTAAGGAGAATCAATTAGGCATTGGTAGTCAGACGGGAAAGTTGTCGTGGTACCCATTGATTGGTACATTTGAAGGAAGCGGGGAAGATATGGGGTGGTGGACAGGTCGAGCCGAGAGTTTGTGGGAAAAGCGAAACAGATCAATCCTGGATGGCCGTCCAACTCAGAACATCACTAATCTCCCAATGAATGCCACGAAGTGGAGAGACAAGTTGCGGGCATATGGCGATAACCGACGAGCACAGCAAAGGGCAGAATCCTGGTCAAAGGAATTTATTGAAAAGCATGGAGGCGAGTTGTGAGTATCATTGGTCTGCTCCTTGAACAGTATGAAAGTTGCATAAGGGTACGTAGCATTGTGTCCGCTTTGGAATCTTATACACCCCATAATCGATTCCTGTTTTTAGTTCATTCTATAGAGGAAATTTTTTATAAAATATACTGAATAAATCTGGAAATATCGCCTCTAAAGTAGTGTGTTGGACAAGACCTGGAATTCTTCGAGTGAATCATATTCCCGCTCTAAGTCTTGAAACAATTGATGTTGTCATTGCAATGAAACAGCATACGAACTCTGCGATCATTGGTGTCTGGTAATCGGTGGTGTTCGGAGCTAGAGAATACAGGAGCTAGGAAAGTAGAAGTGACAATTCGGGGAGTCACACACATTTGGCGATGATAGCTAACATGCCGAAAAGAATTGCCACAGGTATATTGATCAGGGTCAGATCGAAGGCATAATATTACCATGTAAATGCATGATGACGCACATTGACAATGCATATGCAATCACCGTTAGATTGATGCCAGGCTTGTGCACTTCAAGGGTGCCTATCGAGATGGTAAGGTTAGTCCACACCCTTCTGATCTGAGTAACAGCTCGTAGTGAAAAAGGACGTACCCTAACCACAATCAAGAATACGTTCCTCGACACCTCATACACTGTTATACTCGAGCACAGCAAAGGGCAGAATCCTGGTCAAAGGAATTTATTGAAAAGCACGTAGGCGAGTTGTGAGTATCATTGGTCTGCTCCTTGAGCAGTATGAAAGTTGCACAAGGATATGTAGCATTGTGTCCGCTTTGGAATCTTATACACCCCATAATCAATTCCAGTTTTTAGTTCATTCTATAGGGGTAATTTTCTATAAAATATACTGAATAAATCTGGAAATATTGTCTCTAAAGTAGTGTGTTGGACAAGACCTGGAATTCTTTGAGTGAATCATATTCCCGCTCTAAGTCTTGAAACAATTGATGTTGTCATTGTGATGAAACAGCATACGAACTCTGCGATCACTGGTGTCTGGTAATTGGTGGTGTTCGGAGCTAGAGAATACAGAAACTAGGAAAATAGCAGTGACAATTCGGGGAGTCACACATCTGGCGATGATAGCTAACAGGCCGAAAAGAATTGCCACAGGTATATTGATCAGGGTCAGATTGAAGGCATAATATTACCATGTAAACGCATGATGACGCACATTGACAATGTATATGCAATCACCGTTGGATTGATGCCAGGCTTGTGCACTTCAAGCCTGCCTATCGAGATGGTAAGGTTAGTCCACACCCTTCTAACCTGAGTAACAACTCGTAGTGAAAAAGGACGTACCCTAACCACAACCAAGAATACGTTCCTCGACACCTTATACATCCTCCGGAGACAAATAATTGAGATACGTTACTAGGGTGCGGGTAGTCGGGGAATAAATCAACTGTGGAAATTGACATGGGGGGATGGGCAAGCTGGCTGGAGGAGAGGAAGGGCTGGCTGGAGGAGAGGAAGGAGGTCAAACCAGGGCTTAGGCTTCCGCCCCACAGGTAGGAGTTCAAGTAGCGAGATAACTTAAATAGATAGATCGCCGTCCCCTCTCCATCTCTACCAGGCACTGTATATTGGCTGTTAATTGAAACGGCTTGGCGGATATGTTCTCGGATTCGTTCTATGCCCTTTGACTTTCTTTTTCCAGAATCATGGGGATGGGTGCTCAATCTACATGTAATTAACACTACACTGGCACCTTGAAATTAGGTCCATCGGGACTCGACTCGTTCGTAAGGCTCTTGTTTGGTCCCGGGGATGGAATTGTGAGTGACATGGCACCTTGTTGGTGGCGTAATTATCCCAGAAGACAGTTGTCCACAAGAGCTGAGGATCTTCGATAACGAGAGTCGTAAACCAACGGGTCACCGACTAATGACCATCATAGTGATTAATCAAAAAGGAAAAGGCCCAAACTTGCGCGCCGTCATCGTGAACTCTTACGGAGCCATGTGCCTCCTTCCTTCCAAAACATGAGATGGTACAGCGAGCCCAGTCCGCTTTCAGAGTGCTCTACCTTCCGGGTCCATTGAATCGCCGTACGGACTCTCTGGGCCGCAGACCCTGAGAGGGCGTCACGCTCGATTTCGCCAATGTTCGACGAATCAGTTGTTTCTCATACGATTAAAGCCCCACTAGTTGAAAACGGTGATATGCTAGACTGAAATCATGAAGATTTACTCAAATAGCCGTTACCAAACCTGTGTCAGACGGTGGCCACCTCGAGCACCTACTACATGTCGGGAATGTGATCGAGGATCACAAAATTCATAGATCAGATAAAATTCCATGTAGTGTCAATGAACTTTACATCTACCCAACATCATCCAATACCACCACTACCTATCCCATCCCGGGTACGCCTACCCTGCGAAATGAGCTTTTAACATGGCATGTAGGTCCCTCTCCCCTGCAGTGCGCAGACCTGAAATCTTTGAAGTACCTAAGTCCTATGTTCGTGGTCCTCTCTTAAGGGAATATTATGGGTCGGCAAAATGAATTTGAGGGGCTGGAGATCTCATCTCGAATGAGGTCAAAGACTTATCATGATTGTCTCATGTTTAAGTTGGTCTTTAGGCCTCAGGAATAAAAAACATGACACGTTCGGGGCAGTATAGATCAATAAAATTCGCTATCCAAGAGCGGATGTAGGTTATACGCGATCCATTATCGACGGTCTGTCGAATTATCCGGTCTTGGATAAATCGCCTATAAAATTAGCTGGGAACTTCTGAGAACCAATAAATAAACATGACAGGATATGACGCAATCCAAACTAGTTCGAGTTCTCATGACCTTCCTTTCCAATCACGGGTTTGACATTCAAGAAGACGCAGTTAAGTACCCCGAGTAACACTCCTACATTACATTTATGTCGCACGACGACAACAAAATCGAAGAACTCGTATACAAGTAAGTAAACGAGATTTACATACATCCATTGAAAAAAAGGTATTTGACAAGAAAATGGTATTAAGCGTCAGCGATTACGACTGTCATTTATTGAATCAAAGGGGTCAGGGGGTTCTCTTTAGAATGAGGAAAGCATATGTTGCTATGAATAGTTGTTTACGAGATAAGCAGATGCATGAGGAGGCGGTTTTGTGACTTCCTCATATATCAGTACTGTAGATCAGGGTAAGTCGACATGTATAGAAAGTGATGAGGTGACATCGGCGATACCTTTCAACTCTTCTTTGCTCAAAGGCTCGCCATTATCGAAGTCGAAAAAAGACGGATCCAGTTGAGCAGCTTCAGGTTCGTCCTGAGGATCGTGGTAGGGCTGCACGACTGTAAATCAAAGGGGTAAAGTAAAGCGCAAGGAGTGACGTACAGCTAAGTAAGGGTGTTGAAGCGCCTCTTCAACTGTAATACGGCGTTTGGGGCTGAAAGTGAGGCACTTTTCCATGAGATCTACAGCAAGAGGATTCGCTTTCGAGAACACATGATGGAAGTTGACTCGCTTCCTGAACGGGAGAGCACGAAGATATTCTTTCGATCGAGTAGACGAGATAGCGTAGAAATCATCGATCGAGGGTGTGCCAAGAGTATCAAGAATAAGAGATAGTTGATGATGATCTGGCATTCCCCCGCACGATATGATTAGATGACGCAGTGTCAAGGAAACAGGGGGGTTGACACTTACAATCACGGCCGGGGAAGAGAGGTTTGCCACTAAGCATTTCGGCGAGTACGCATCCGACAGACCACATGTCAATGGCTCGAGTATATTCTTTGAATGTAAGCATAACCTCGGGCGCTCGATACCACCTATATGGGTATGAACGACGACATTTCAGATCTAAGAGAGACGGCGAATACGTACCGTGTCGCCACATATTCCGTCATGAATGTACTGCTGTCATTCGCAAGATTAGGAGGTGGACGCGCAGAGCGCGCGAGACCGAAATCGCAGATCTAACAATGTTAAGCACAAAATAAACGGGGCAAGCAAGCGATGAACCTTCAGATCGCAGTTTGCATTGAGAAGAAGATTCGAGGGTTTAAGGTCACGGTGAAGCACATCAGCGGAATGGAGGGCCTTGAGAGCTCGGAGGGTCTTAGGGGCGTCGGATCAGAGTAGCGAGGGGGCAGCACAAGTCAAGGGACTAACCTGGTATATAAAGTACTGACAATGATCATCGCTTAGCTCCTGTGTACGAATGACGCGATGAAGGTCTGTCTCCATGAGTTCCTGCACGAGGTAGACTTCATTGAACTGGTGTATACTGGGCGGCCTGAGGATATCGAGGATGGCGATGATGTTTTCGTGATGAAAATGTCGGAGCAGCTTTATTTCGCGCAGTGTTCTAAGACAGAACATCGTATGGTCGAAGGGGGTGATACGTTTGATAGCGACTTTGCGCTGTGTGGGTATGTGCAGAGCCGAGCTGTGAACGCAACAGATAATGAGCCTGGGGTTGCGCTATGACAAGACACAGGGGTAGGACGTGCCATACAACACCATACGCGCCTTCACCGATGAGATCGAGAGCTTCATATCCAGAGGCAAGGAGCGACTGTCGCATGTGGTCCTCCATAGTCGAGAACTGGTCCAAGTTAAATGCAATAGCAATTACATACATTCAACAATTATCACTCTCGGCTAATTCCGAATCTCCGCTCAACTTCATCAACCGTCGGCACGCTATCCACTGTCCCGGCTCGCTCAACGCACATTGCTGCCGCTCGTGTAGCGACTCGTAGTAGACGAACAATATCAGCCTCTTGTTCGACCTCTCGACCGAGTGACATAAGTTCCGCCACAAAATACCCTGTAAATGTATCTCCGGCACCTGTCGTGTCTACCACTGGACCCTGTAAAGGGGCAACCGGTACAAATACGATCGGCAGCCCAGGGACTGATGCTAACACCCCATTTGCACCGAGCGTGCAGATTATCCGTATTGAGTTGAGGACTGACTCCTTTGACAACTTGTCAAGCATCTCTTTCGCGCCTTCTGGTGGTATGGCTTTGGTTAATGCCTTCAACAAACTCCGAGCTTCTAAATGATTGACAATAAGCCAGTCGATTTTATTCCACGGGAATTGAACGATCTCCTCGTCCGTAAACATTGGTGAAGGATTTAGGATGGTTATAAGTTCCGTTCCAGATTCAATAGCCCTTAACGTCGATTTGAGGCTGATTTCGTTTTGTAACAAGAGGTGCGTTGTTCCCATAGGCCACGGTTTCTCTTGATCCTCAATCAACTCGCTATGGTTCGCTCCAGGAAACAAAACTACCGTTCATAATCCACTCAGAAACGACGTCCCAACACCAAACAACACAACACTCACCAATGCTATTCTCTCCATCATCTCCAACTTGAATAATAGCTCTCCCAGTCGCTTTCGTCTTCACAAGTTTAACACCCTCCCCAAAACCATAAAGACACTACTTACCGGATCCGAAAACAAAGTCCCATTCCTCAACCCCCACCGACTCAACAACCTCTCTTTCAACATCTTCCCAGCTTCATCATCCCCAACTGTCCCATAAAAACTCACTTTACCCTGACTTCCTCCTCCAGTAGCGAGTGCCACGGCAACAGCTTGGTTAAACCCTTTCCCTCCCATTCGTTGTTGAAATCCATGAGATGAAATCGTTTCTCCCGGTTGAGAGATATGTGGAACTGAGGTTGAAGATGTGTTGTTATTGGAGTTGGATTATAAAAGTCCGAATGGAAGATCGGAGTCGTACCGTAATAGTATTCATCGAGATCTGGTGGTGACGATTGTAATTAAGGGTTAGTAATGTCTCCTGTATCCGAAGCTGTTTTGAAGAACATACTGATTGAACCACGGACTAAGCAGTGAACCATTCCGAAATTCAGTGTTTCGGTACAGCTTTCAAGTAGGTGAGAATGGATTTTCTACACAACTGCAATGTTTGGCGATTGTCAGAGCAACGCACACACCGACGATCTCATGTCACTTTCTAATCTTATCTAATCTCTTCCTCCACTCAGCCACCCGCCTCAGCGCGCGCTCACTCACTTCCCTCAATGATCCGTTGACTGGACGTGGAGCTACACTCAAAAGGGATATATACAACAAACTATCATACAAATACAACACATGACGACGATGCCTATATAACTTGTTCAACACCAAAACCGAAACATTCCTTTGACATATCGTTTCTAAGAAATCAAAAGCGACAAAGGACGAAGAAAATGACTGGAGCTCAACGGAAACAGGGGGCGAAAGCTAGAAGTATAGTCGAAAGAAGAGTCGAGCGTGAACCATGAATTGAACGAGGCTCTATAATGTGCTTCATTGAATGCACTCCTAGATCCAAAGATACCATAGGAGGCCCAGGAGTGTGTCAGAGAGAAGGTGCAGAGGGAACCGAGAACCGAGAACCGAGAACTGAAGGTAAATGGTAGACAACCTAAGAATCTGAGCACAAGCGTATATATAAACATGATGATGGCACATACAACAAACTTTGAATCAATCACGAACTGCACCAATCCAACACGTCTCGTGTCCCATGTCCCGCATCCACGTACGCAATAGCTCAGAAACAGTGCTACTCTTTCTCCTCTCTCTCAACACTTCGCGCGTGGTAACCAACTACAATGTACGTAATGGCAGAAGGAGGGGAAGGCCACAAAAATTGAGTACAATAAAACAACATAACGTGAATGATATGAGGGATCAAAAGAGCGTCCCGCCAGAAAAAAAAGGAGAAAAGCGAGAGGGGGGATGAGTTGAGATAACAGAATAACAGACAAGAACGTCAAGATTGTAACGAGACGTGTCAAAAAATATTCTTCACAAAAATATGAGACGTTATTTTAACAAGAGAGAAAGAAGACGGCTTTGTATGAAGTTTGATGACTACCAAAGAAAATGATAAGGTTAGTCTGTTTTAAAATAATATTGCTTGCTTGAGTGAGAGAGGAAAGAAACAGAGAGAAAAAGGGATGGAAGGAAGAAAAATAAGACAGACACAAAACATGGAAACTAATCCAAGCAGGGGAAAATAATCACCGCCGCAGGTAACATCACCACCACCCATAACCACCCCAACATCAACGGCATCCCTCTCCATCTCCAACCCACGCTCAAGACAACCAGCACTAACATTTTTATCAACCGCCCAACAACCCAAAAATAGCCAGACGCCGACAATTATTTGTCCATATCGAACAAATCGTCGTCTTCATCCCTCGGCCTCAACGGGCTGCTAAAAGAGGGGACACCTTGAGCACCAAACCCGTGTCTCCCAGGCGTACTCATTTCAGAAGCGTACCTGCCAGCGGGTCCCTTCATTAATCCAGGTGGAGTCGGGCTAGTACTCGATACAGCACTTCCTCCCTTGGCGGCTGCGGAATAGCTTATTTTTGATAGAACCGATTCGAGTCCTGGGCTCGCGCCTATTACACCACTGTTGTATCCAGGAGTGAGATTTGCGTTATTGATGTTGCTGTGAGCGTTCATGTTGGTATTGTTGGTTGTTCCGGTTGTGCTCGAGTTGAGTCCGTTGCTTGGTGCGAGAGTGGCGTTTTTTAAGCCGTTACCCGACGGAGGACCAGTGAGAGGTAATGTCTGCGATGGTAAAGACGAAGTATCCCATTCTTCCCTAATCGGCGCAGTCGTATTCGGAGTTCTAGCGATATTCAAGCCTGGGGGTGTCGGACCGAGACCAGTACCGTTGTCCACGATAGACGATGGGTATCCTGCTCCACTGTTCGCACCCGGTGAAACGAGATTCGTGAGTGGAGGTAATGCATGAATCCTTGAATATCCAGCAGCGAGACCTTGCGGTAGGCTTTGACCGGGTGCATGCGCCTGTAGCGCTCTGGAGTTCGGGGACAAGAACTGAAGCTCTCCTTCTAATCCTCCCCTACCACATCCAACTCCACCGGTACCTGCTCCACCGTTCGTCGCACCACTTCCCAGTCCCGGACCACCAGTACCTCCAAAACCTAAACCTGTGCCAAGACGCTTGTTATCTGAGGTCGGGATGGGACGTGGTGATTGGTTGTGAGCTTGATGCATGGGCTGTGTCAAGTCGAATGGAGAAGGGGCACCACGATATGAGGGAAGCTGTGAGAGTGTGGAA
Organism: Leucoagaricus sp. SymC.cos; assembly: GCA_001563735.1. Classification (NCBI taxonomy): domain Eukaryota; kingdom Fungi; phylum Basidiomycota; class Agaricomycetes; order Agaricales; family Agaricaceae; genus Leucoagaricus; species Leucoagaricus sp. SymC.cos. The sequence continues at coordinate 15,790 of KQ963472.1, read as the reverse complement.
GAGGTATTGGCTGAAGATGGGAACCCTCCTTGGTTCGAGTTCAATCCGGACATGTAGTTAGCTGATAAGTTCCCTGTCGTATTTCCTGACGGATACAAAGGTCCACTCGTACCCCTCAACCCCCTCGACAACCCACTGGTGCCCCCAAGGCCTAGTTGCGTCTGCTGTGAAGCTTTTGCCTTGAGGTAATTCTGGTGTATACCAGGAAGGAACGCAGCAGAGGCATTACTGGGCGACAGCATTCCAGAAGCAGCGGTACTACCCATACTCATGCTCAAACCCATGTCATCGTTACCATTCTGCTGACCACTGACGGAAAGTCCTTCGAAACGCGATACGAAAGAGGCGGATGGCGTGGCCCTGTGGGTAGGCTGGGCAGAAGGCGATCCCGGCAAGGGTCCAACGGAAGCGTCCGACCAAATGGATTTGATGTCGCCGAGTAGTGATGGTGCGGGCACAGAACTCGAGTAACGATGGCCAAGGCGACTCGCAGAAGGTGTAGTTGGTGCTTCAACAGGTGAGGGGTTGGTTGGGGCTCCAGCAGTAAGGGCAGAAGTATGAGGTTGAATACCACTCCTAGACATCCTTCTACTCCGTTCCTCTGGTGTCAATAGATCTGTGAGGGACCCAGGAATGAAATCTTCCATGTCAGCATCATCCACTGCGCTGCCCTGCTTTCTTCCGCGTCCATCATCATCGTACTCCAGGTCGATGCCATACTCTCCACGAGCGTTCCCATTTAGAAGTGATGATCGTTGGACGGAAGAGGAAAGCATTGAGTGACCTTTCACCGGACTGGCCGAAACATCGACGTCTCCCCATCCCCGACGTCCGCCCATCATCGTAAGCCCGCTCCCCAAACTCGCCGCAACTCCACGACCTGCATACGAATTGCTCATAAAGACGCTCTGCGACCCAGGCGCGGAGAAAGGAGAACTCGAGAGGAACCCAGGGTTAGCCTGTGGAGATGTGCCCAAATTGACACCATTAAGATGAGAAGGACCACGAGGGGAAGTGCCAGGGGTAAAAGTGCCATTATTAATGGCACCAACTGACTGTTGGCCTCGACTACTTGGCGGAGAACCGATGGGACCGAATTCAGAGGGTGCCATGGTGGCCGTCACGCGAGGGGCCGACGTCGGTAGAGACACCGGCGAGGGAGTTGAATTGGCCTTGCCATCACCATCATTGGATGCATCAACAGAAGCACTAGCTTCTTGAGGTTGTGATTTGCCATGCGCGGGCGGAGTAGGAAGCTGGACACCCTCCATTTCGTCTAGAGCCGCAAATGAAGCAAAGTCGGTGTCTTTAAGCGGCGGGGCCGGAGCGGATGGGGATATGGAAGCTTTGAGGGACATGGGCGGGCGGTTGGAGGCCGGTACTGTTGGGGTGGACGATAAAAGACGAGTGGGCGCTGTTGAACCTCCCGCAAGCAGGGTATTGTTCCGTCCAGATGCGCTGTTGGAGTTGCCGCTCTGTCCATCACGCCTTTTCCTTCCTTCCTTCCCTCCTTTTTCGTTTCCCCCTA
>KQ963470.1:21173-33340 GCA_001563735.1 Leucoagaricus sp. SymC.cos | reverse complement strand
ATTTATTCATGAAAATTTTCATTACTAGGCACTGGAATCTACGGAACTGATGTTCCAAAACTTGGTTTCAGTGAATCTGATGGGCGCTTCGATGGGCGCTATCGGTTTTGGAGGACCGATTGGCCTATCGGTTATCAGATATGACAGAGCTATCGGTTATGGGGGCCAAATCCCCGCTAACCAATTTGGTTCTGGGCTCCAGCTATCATGCTTCGAACTTTACGAAAGTCTTCGATGATCCGGATGTTCAAAATAACACTATACAATTGCTCGCGAAAGCGGTTACCTTCCCTACTATGTGTGTTCCTTGGTATCGTGATGAATGTACAATTTTATAGGTATACTAGGTCATTTGATGGCATGATGCCTCCGGGCTACGACGACAGATGGGCTCCCTTCGATGATCTGCACGCCTTCTTGGAAGCATCATTCCCAACTTTGTAAGTCTCGTCCATTAATTAAACCAACGTTCACCGCCCTAAGCCCCCTACCAAAGATACTTGACAGCCAACGTGACCGCCATCAACACCTACTCGTTGGTATTCATTCCCAATGGCACTAGTCCGGACCTGAAGCACATGATGATTGCTGGTCATCAAGACGTGGTCCCTGCGTATGTATCCTTCACTCATTGCTTCCCTAATTGGAGCAAACTTGGAGTCCTTTTAGTACGACTTCACTTGATCGCTGGACTTTTCCGCCATTCTCTGGAACTGTCGATGATGTCTGGATTTATGGCCGAGGTTCGGGTGATTGCAAGAACACGGTTATCGGATCGATGATTGCGGTTGAACATCTCCTTCAACAGAATTGGAAACCGGCTCGGACTTTAAGTGAGCCTCGCCCCTTCGCTCAGTTCCTATTCTACTCACCTTGAGATACAGTCCTCGCGTTCGGTCAAGATGAAGAAATAGGGGTGCAGCCAACGTCAACTTGTATCTCTTATCCCTTTATGGCGAAGGAGGAATCGTTATGATAGTTGACGAGGGTGGATCAGGCGTGGATGGTACGCAGTTCGACCGGACTTTTGCCTTACCTGGTGTTGTTGAGAAAGGATCAGTAGTGAGTGCATTCCCGCTCGGCTGTCATAACCCTTCCGATGCTGAGGAACGTGGTAGAATTTCAAAGCCGAGGTTGATGGACAGTGAGTTGAAGTGTGTTTACCACTACTACATGCGTTCATATTACATCTTCAGCGCTTCTATTCCGAGCGACTACACGACCATCGGTGTACTCTCCGAGATTATCGAAACATTCGAGTAAGCCATTTTTGTTAACCCCGTTAAAACCTATTCTTAGACTTCCGACGACAGAAATTCGCATGTTTTCCAGCCGCATCTCGAAGAGACCAGTCCGATTTGGGCATACCTGCAATGTGTCGAGCAATTCGGTAACGCCTCACAAGTACCTTCATGGGTCACCCAAGACGTCGGTTCTACAACGCCCAATTTCCAGAATGCAGCAAATAACCTTGCGAACATTTCTCTTAATAACCGGTATTTGATCCAGACGTCTCATGCGTCGATAATTTTCGAAGCAGGGATTAAAGTGTCTTCTAGTCTTATCTCATCTCTCGGATTCAGTGGCTTTAACCTATTCTCGTAGTCGAACGAACTCGCCGAAAGTGCTGCAAGAACGTTCAACGTCCGAATCGAAATATTTAGTAACGGTACCCAATTCACTCCATCTTGTTCATCTGAACCAAACTGATTCTTGTAACTTTCGATTACAGTAACGGCCGTTCAAGATGTGTTCCTCAGCTTCGTCAACCCAATCGCGGAGAAATACCCATTGACCGTTAACGGTACTTCACTCTCCGGCCAACCTTCCATTGGTAATATTATGGTGTTCTGGGGGAACCCTCATGATCCTACTCCGACCTCACCGTTTAGCACGAACACGACTGCGTGGAAGTTATTACGGAGTTGAGTCAGGCGATATGGGGAGATGTGATAACTGCTCCTGGTGCGATGACGGGGAATAACTGAATTAACCGCCGAGTTTTCAGTTACTAAGTGTGTTTTGTCTGATTTCAGATACGCGCAATTATGTGAGTGCTGAAAGAATCGAGTTCCACGTTTAGTTGATTGCTCACACTACTTCCTGTAGTTGAGTTTGTGAGTCACACTTATGCACAATGCTGGCAAGGCTGCTCGCCCTTCATTGCGTTGCTCAGAACGAAGAACATCTATCGCTGGAGTCCAGTTCGCGTTGGAGAACGGTGAGTAGCTAGCTAATCGTCACGTTCAAATAATTCGACTCTTGACCCGTGACACTTTCAGGCTGAACACTCATACCGTCGACGAGAAAATTAGTATGCCACCCGCTTTATCATCATTGTATCCATCTATCGTTATATCATCCTAACGCTCCGTCATCATAGGTATCAGGACTTATCTTGAAGGATTGAAGTTTTACGCTGAGCTTATCCTCCGGATGGATAGTTTGGCGAGCCATGAGGGTATTTAGTTTCTCAACCAATTTCAACCCTATAAGATATGTCAATTGTTTGTATCACTGAGAGGTCAAGGATTCGACCGTCAGGCACTTATCAGCCATGAGAGCGCCTCGACCACACGTTATTTAGTGAGGCGTTCGTTGAACATGGTGCACATCAACAAAACAGCATGAGGTCACTATATTCAAAGACATCAAATTGAAACACTGACCATTGATATATGAAACAGAGTGATTGAGTATCGCGTAGTTCATATGGGTGAATGTGAACGATCGAATGCCCACGTTACATTGGACTTTCTAAGAAAGCTTCCGATCCTCCCTGCCTCGTACGCGATGAAAAAATCATTTGCAAGCCTCTAGTAGTGAGGGAATGAGCACAATCAATTGCATCAGCTGTACATTGAAGTAGACAAACCTTCGCATGCGGCGGGAGGTATGCCATCTCTTATGTACCCTCTGAAATGTGTTTGGTTGAAGATATTAGGTTATTTTCCGGTGCAGGTCGTTTGCTGCCGACCTCGCCGTTGGAGCCTCCGTGACCACCTTTAACAGACTGTCACTGCGACGGAAGGGTGACACAAAATACTTGATAAGACTAGAAGCTCTAAGATGGCGAGGCTTAAAATATGCGGCTATTCAGTAAGAGTTTCTGGTTTGAATCCGCCAAAGCACCGCAACGTTGCTGCGTTCACTGCCCTCTTGGGTGCGATTGCTCTTTCACAGTAGTCAAGTATTAGGACAGGTATGGTCATGTTCTTTTCTGATCTTTTTGAATCCCTGTGAGCAGAGAATGGGTTGCAAAGGATTTGAAATGCAATGGCTAATAGAAAAAGGAGTGGAAAGAGAGGAGTAGATAACAACATTCAGTATAAGAACACGTTAGTGACAGGATACTCCAACATCTGAAACCGTTTGAAGTCCTACCAGACATCTTGCGTACAAGGGTCAGCATCACTCCTGCGGTAAACGTTGTCGAAAAAATCGGCTTGTTGGCGAATTGAGCGCAGGACCAGTTTTTGAAGTTAGTGAGCACGGATCTCACTGATGCACCGAGCCTTCCCCGTGTCGAATGGCGCTCCAGAGTAGTCAGATACATGTACCAACGTGTTCATACTTTGCAACCTACATACTGTACGCCACAATTGGGTATTTTTATGTGTTGAGAAGTATAGGGCCACGGCGTGGCCATTGAACGTTATTAGTTTGTATTGGTCCTCTTTTACACTTTACACTAGATTGTCGGAAAAAGAGGGTCCGTAACGAAAGTGAAATCCCATGCTCGCTGTTGATTTGGATTTTGGGGTGATAACCTGAGATAAGTATGGCCACCTTTTGTTGAGCATATTATAACCTTGAAACCTAGAAAACGAAAGGGAATAAGCAGCCAAAGTTCGAGCTTTAAGTTTATTTTGTATGTGACATTGGATGCCGGTCGTTCAAGACGAAACTCCATTGTACTCAAGAACGTACCGACCAGTAGCAGACTCCGGGTAGTAGAAGCAATTGTTTGGTTACCTGGTTGTTAAGTCAACTAAACAAGTCGGGCCGTGTACCGGAACGGCGGCATGCTTCGTCTTCTCGCCCTACCTTGACCATCCCACAAACCAAGACGCAATATTATTTGACTACAGCACAATGTTCCCAGGATTGAATATCGAGAAAGGGCACGACAAAATGGTTCATACATCCTGCCCTATTGTCGATTGCGAGCGACAGATACAAGTGTCAAGAGCCCGGAGTCGTTCAACGTTCAATATTCAATATTCAACGCTAGCACTGAGGTGCCAGTCGGGTGGGGGAGCGATTACATGTGTTTAGTGCAGTCTCTCCGTTGTTTCATTTATCTTCAAATGACTTATCCAGCCCTAGGCGAGCTCAGTTTAAACAAAACTTATCAATCAATTCTCAGGTACGCCACTGTACGGGATTCACGGGTATACGATATAACCCAATCCCAGTTCCAGGAAAATTCAAAGCACTGATCATCATTCTGTGCAGTGTTAATAAGCCATTGACACCTGCGGAGCCGAAAGGGACCAACAGAGTCAGTAGTGACGCTGCTTTCAAATTACATCGCGAAAATACAATACACGTGGACGGGTCGAGCATTCGTCCACCCGAAGCCATGCAATTCGTATTACCTCAAGACGGGCTATGTTTCAAAAAATAAGTGTTTCACCGAGTCGCAGATGGTGACGACAGGGACCAGAGGGATGGGTGCGACAACGAGCATTATAAAATGCTTCTTACTCCGCCCTATTGGAGCTCGACTTACATGTCGACAAAAGCAGGCTTACCAACACCTCTCACGGCACACGTCCACGCAATGCTCGCCGTTCGGCAGACCAGTGTAGGAAGGGCTAGCACACTATTATGTCGGGCACAGACTAGTGAGCGCGCAAAACGTATAAAACTAAAGAGTCGTCTTTGTTCTCATTGCATAGGCCTTGACCTACAGTTCATCATTCTTTGTATCGTCAACCTTCCCCGTCGACATGCAGAACGCCCTTATCATTAACCAGAAGCTCGCCGATTTCACGTTAGAAACTCGGCCCATACCGCAAGTTGCCGCTGGGGAAGTGCTCGTGAAGGTTAAAGCTGTAGGACTGAATCCCATCGATTGGAAGATACAGAAATACGCTTTCGCGCCTATTCAATACCCAGCAATCTTGGGAAGCGATATCGCGGGTGAGGTTGTCGCTATCGGCGAAGGCGTCAGAAGATATGTTGTTGGCGACAGAGTGTAAGCACAATCATGATCAGAGCCCAACAAACGCTCATAGGCTCCTAGTTTTGGTGCCGGTTTTCCCTACCCGGATTATGCAGGATACCAAGAGTATTGCAAGCTCAAGGAAGATTTCTCAGCAAAAGTAAGCGCGATGCCAGCCCTCAGACAAATAGGAAATGCTGATCACATCTATAACACAGATCCCAGAATCTCTTACGTACGAGCAAGCCTCGACAATCCCTGTAACTCTAGCCACGGCGCACCAGGGACTTTACAATGTCGCACCTTATGGGATGGGTTTTACGCCCCTCCTCCCGCCTGGTAAAAATCAGCATGCTAACCAGCCCCATTTTGGTCATCGGTGGCGGATCCTCCATCGGTCAATTCGGTTCGTCGACCTTTTAGAAACGAATTTCAAGATACTGATAAAAACACTCTGCGCCTCGGAACAGTAATTCAACTCGCTAGAGAATCCGGATTCTCACCCATCATCACCACTGCTTCTCTCAAGCACACGGAGCGACTGAAGAGCCTTGGCGTGACACACGTTATCGATCGCACACTTCCTCCCGACAATCTCAAGACCACTATTGCCGAAATCCTTGTGCTGGGTAAATCTCGGGATGGTCTCAAATACATCTTCGATGCCATATCTGAGCAGAAGACTCAAACTGTGGCATACGACTTACTCGCTCCTGGTGGCACACTCGAGCTGGTTTTGCCTAAGCAAATTTCGAATGAATCCGAAGACAAGAGAGTTCTAATAACGTATGGATATCCAGATGCAGCCCATAACACGGTTAATTTAAAGAGGTTGTACGGCGCGCTCCCTTCTTTGATCGAGGAGGGAACATTGAAGGTAAGTTGCTCTACTAGTACTTGGTTTAAATTTGTATATTTTGTGTACTAATGTGTGTTTTCTCCGCAGCAGACTAACGTTGAGGTTGTATCTGGAGGATTGGGTGGGATTGTAGAGGCTCTAGGACGACTTGAGAATAATCAAGCGTCTGGCTTCAAGTTTGTTGCTCGTCCTTCTGATAAATAGGCTATTTTGCACCATATATCAACGAACATGTTGATATATTGTAGATGGAATTCGCTGTTTTCTCCTGATACGAAATCAACATGAACCTAGGTGACATGCAGCATACTGTACTAAACTCGTCATTCAATGATCCATTCGCTGTGCCTTCAGAATCGCCCAAGGGTCGATCGCCATCATTTTGAGCAGGTCGAGGAATAAAGACTTGATGGTGACGTTTGGCGGCGCTAAGCGCAGCTTCGCAGCATGGTCCACTAGCTTGCCTTTTCTTTGAAAGCCTTCACACTGTGTTCGAGCTCTTGAGTGCAAGATTCAGTCATATTTTCCAGATAAGAGGCTGTGCTCACCGAAATGAGGATGGTTATACATTCCATACGTGTTTTCGTGCATAGTTAAGAGACATACTGAACTCTAATCTACAGAGCTTGCTTAAAGAGAGTGATTGCCTACGGGGTTCATGGACATACTCTAGGGGCCTATCCACTCTCAGGATTCAAGAACATTGATCACTGGGCTTCACATCATTCTATGAAGCACCGACATGCAATGACCTCTCAGGCTGGCAATCGCGAAGCCGACTGGCTCAACAAAATATTGGTAGTGCTAGTTCTCAGGGCCTGTGTTGCTCCTCGAGAAGATGCATACGCGTATGGTCGGATCGAGGCTTGTTGTGTACTTGTCTTCACGAAGTCACACCCATACTACCTCAGCTGTACCTCTTCTCAAACTGTATGTTTCGGACGGCGACACTCTGACTAACTGAGCATGGCAAGCTAGAAGCTAATGATTCGAGACTTGGTCACTAGGGAGTGACATTTTTTGGAGTGGATGGGAGTCCAGGACTCACATTATGTAGGGCTGTTCACCATAACCGCATGTAACGATGACGGTTAACCGTATACGACTTCACCGTGCCATACCATAGGCCCATGCAGGTTCGATCTAGTGGGGACGGTTGCGGTACAGTGAAGCCGTAGCAGACCCGCGAACGGTTAAGGAGTATCGTAAGTCAATTTGTGATGCTCCGATACATCCAGTTCAACTTTAACAGTCTCTCATTGCCTCCAGGTATATTCTACGTATACATGAAACGCAACAAGGATCAGGTACGCATGTCCAAGAGCGTATAGTCTTGACGTAACCCTTGCGGTAGAAATCGCTCATTTCGCCTTTCGTACCTTGTGGCATTCCCCTCGCGCTCTTCTGCCGACTCGGATGAGCTTTGGCGGATCATCCAAACCACCAGTTATTGAGAAGGACAAACACAAAGACATAGCCCGCAGAATTGGAGCGGCCTGTGTCACTCAAGAAATCCTTCAAGTGCTCTCCTGAATCTGGGGAGTCAACGAAAAGAGGAACGTGAAAGATACCTAAATGCTAGAGAGAACTTCAATTGAACTTCCAATTAAGTCAAGTCGGCAGAAGACAGTTAACGAATGAGCCCCAACACTGGAAACAGGAAATAGAGTGTAAAGCTTTGAAGAACGAATCTGCTAAGCAGCTTGTCGATGACTCCATGTCTGAGATAAGAAATGCATCAATGCGTCAATTCAAAACTTGCTGTGCCGCCAGACACCTAATAAGAAGAGTAATCAACCGTCCATTGGCACTAATGACGACTCATATCCGAACACAACAAGATCTAATAACAGCATGTCATTCCCTCCAGACACATTCTACGTGTACATACAGTAGTGCATAACAAATTCTATTCTTTCGAAGTACGAACTTCAACTCAGCGTACATGGATGTTCTCAGCGAGTAGGGGTTCATTTTCTGTTAATAAAGTCTGAGTGGTTTTCGTTTAGCCAGGTAGAGTGGAAAGTGAGATGAAGAGCATATGGGTACATCCATACCACTAGGAACGTCGGACAATTAGCAAACTTGATAATCATCACAGGTTGAACAGTTTTAGCGGGCAAATTCCATGAAATTATCGGTAGACACGCCACAAACCAAAAAAAGCCTAGCGAAGTAAATAAAACCCCAAGAAGTCCCAATTTCGTAATCTTCGCATGAATCATAACGCGACATTAATGATGCATCTTTTTTCTGTTTCATGCTTGTGTCATGTTGAATATTAGAGCCACCAATAGAAGCACCAAGTTCATGACGCCACAGCTTTGTTAATGAAAGTCTCTATGGCAGGCCAATATCCAGGCTGTGTACACGTGTCGACTGATTAAAACGCAGAAAACATTAGCACTTTCATCTCAACGGGAGAGCAAAAGTTGGACATAACGTACCATGGCCACCCCTCGTATACGACTGGAACACATCGCCTCCAGGCGGATCCCACTCCTCCATCAGAACCTCCTCAACCTCACCTCCCTTACACAACGCCAAACCAACGAGCGACGGAGAGCATAGCAAAAAAGTCCCGCTCCCTCCTCTACCCGTTCTTCCATCATCATCACCATCTTCCTCTCTTCCCGTTCCTCCACTCCTTCCTCTTGAGAGGGCAATTTTTCCTCTCTCTTGAGCGATTTTCCATAAATTGTCCATGTGTACTGGTGGAACTACGCCGTCATTTCGACCCGAACAAAATAAAATGGGGAGGCTCGAGGGTATCTTTGGGAGTTTCGAAGCAGAATTCCAGCGTTGTGTACATGCGAAGGAGAAAGGTCCGATTATTGGCCAGGCGTGCACGACGTCGGGTATAGATGTAAATGTATTTTCAAGGATGAGGCCTTTGATCTAGGAGTCAAATGTGAGTTTATTGGGTGAAAGGAGTGTTTAATGAGAATGAAGCGTGATGAAAGACCAAAGGAAGGACCAGTAAAAATATAGAACGCAAGAAAGGAGCGCGATATATGTCGAAGGGGAGAAGATCGACACAGGGTGAGAGGTCATCATCAAATGTGTATGCCAGGTTTGTTTGAATGAAAGGATGGATTGTGAAAGGAAGACTCCAACCCCCAGGGGAGTGATATTCCATCAAGTAAAGGGACGAGGTGAGAGATAATTGAAACAAAAACGCAGCTGAGGAGACCGATAAGTCTCTCCTGAGAAACCTACGTCCGCCATTAACGGGCAGAACAAGGCGAAGAATTCACATCATGATGTTGGATGTTCATAGGTCGAGAATAGATCGGAACGACATACAGAATGTGCAACTCACCTTCTCGGGGTTTTTACTTGTCACATCAATCGCCACAGCGCCTCCTAGCGACAAGCCATAGACAATCTAACCCATAGACAAATGAGTATATCGCACGTTCGATTACGAAGACTTGATACACACGATCGGAATCTTCGATAGTCCTGGATCATTCCGCACCCAATCCACAATAGCCTGCGCGTCTCGTTGCAAACCTATTCATAGCGGAGAGCAACAAGTCCATACAAGTCGGGGTGCTATGAGCCAAGTTTAACTCTTCAGAAGGCAAGATACATACCTTTCTCACTCGGGACCCCCTCACTATCGCCATACCCTCGATATGAGACAGTCACAACATTACATCCGTACCTAAAATAATACCTCGCATGGTATAATAAATCACTATGGTCCATCCCGTTCCCATGAAACATTAGGACCGTTGCCTTGGCTTTACCACCGAAGAAATTTACGGTGCCATATGAACGTGAACGAGAATAGGACGGGGTATGTTTATGAGTGAAATTGGTTGTGGTTGATGAAGGGCTTGTTGTCGAAGAGGGGGAAGTGGGGGAAGGGGATGTGGTCGAGGTGCTAATTATGGTTGGGGAAGGGGGGTATTCAATGAGGAAACAGCGTAGACGGACGTTATCAGATGTCATCACTTCAATGTTGCGATATGGTAGACCCAGGTTGGAGGGTTGTCGAATGCCTATCGATGATTGATATGTACATCGTGGTACACCGCGCAAATCACGCACGAGTCAAACACACACAGGCTGTCAGCATGCAAAAATCACTTAGGAGATACGCGACGCACTCCTGGGTTTTGGGAGGTAAGCGGCGGGATATACAAGATAGGGTTGTCCATGGTATATGAGCTGTATGGATTCAGCGCTATTTGTATTGGCGTCAGAGAAAACAAGACACAAAGAAACTCACCTTTTTGAAGAAAGCCCCCAACGTCATCGTTCCTTCCGCAGCGTTCTCATTCAGGCTAGTCATTACGCAACACAGCAAACTCAGCCGAACAGCCAAAAGGCCTGGATTGGGCAATAAGCAACACAGCAGATTAGAGGCGGTAGTGTACGGAGCAAGAGGTGAGAAGAAGAAGCATGTGGTAAACGACAAGACGAGAGTTATTTATGAGAAAGGGTACGGGCGCGACTGGTCGCCGTAAGCGTTGATTTAGAGTTTGCTTGGCGTGTTTGTCGTGCGCTAATTTGTGGGCGTGGATGACCTCACTGCAATGACGGCTTCCGTACCCTTCCCACGCTTGCCTATTTGCGAATACTCGGCTAATAGAAATATATCGGAAGCTTGAGGGTAAGGAGGTCCATGGTAAATTACAGCATGTGTGTATATACTCGAGCGTTAAGCGATCAACTAAATAGATCCGTCACCACAATTCAAATGTAACAAACCCTTTCAACCGCTCCCGATCCCGGCAAGTACCTTAAAAACACCATTTTGTCTCTCCGTAAACGCTCTTAAACTAGTCATCCGCACCGCAAGCTCCCCAATCCTGTTAGCGAACGCCACTGCCTTCCCTTTCAAACTCCTTCTCCCGCCATTCTCTTGAACACGGGTCCTCTCGTATCCGACACCCTCGAGCAATATTCGTCTGACTCTCTCCATACGAGTCTCTGGAGGCAACTCCTCGCCGGAAGAGAGTGCTTGTATAGCTTGTGCATCGTCCTCGGCAGATAGCTCGTTCGCGGATGCTCCAATGTTGATCAATTCGTTCATAAGTGGCTGAAGGTCACGAGGACACTCTTCGAGTGTTAAAGGTGTTCCGAGAACGCCAATAATAGCCCGACTGTCGAAATCCACAGCACGTGTCGAAACAAACAGGATGGCAAGAGAGACAGAGGCGAAATACGCTCTAGGAGGATCGGAATGAAGAAGTCCACGTAGTGAAGGGAAGGTTTCAAGCGTATCGCCCAGAGCCGCGTAGAGGGTTTCGCGAATGAACTCAATGGCGGGCGAAATTCCTGGTGCCAGGAGTGTGGGTGATGGTGCACGGAGAAAGGATGTCGAGGAAGAAGATGGTGAATGTAATGGTGGTGTATTTGTTGTGTACCGCGGTGAAGGTGGAATTGATAACCTGTCTCCTCCGTTCATGCTTGACACAGAGGGGCTCGTAGGCTCATAGACCGGTGGCGGAACAAACGAAGTTACTATTTTACTTTCACCTTTCCTCTGTCCTCCGCCATCTCCGCCGGAATCAAAATCAAGAGCGGCCTGTAATGCACTAGCGTAACGATCTTGGAACGACCTCCTCTGACTGATTTCCAATGCAACAGCCCTCAACTGTTGAGCAATACCTCCTAGCTCCATATTCGAAGGGACACAGAGAGGAGGAAGGTTACAGACGATCCTCGCTAGGTCATGCTGATGTTCCGGCGGAAGGGATTGGATTTGTGGTACGAGATCAGACCAGACACGAAGGAAAGATGTGAATGCTGGTGGACAGTTTTCGTATGAGAGGTCTATTGGACCTCTAGCTGATCCTGGCGAGGATTTGCCAGAGCGAGGAAGCGGAACGGAAGGTGGGTCCGTCGTACATCGAAGAGCGGCGAAGTATAAACAGAGCGCTGGGCCTTTATGCATGAACCATCAGCATGAGTTTATCACAGATCAGAGCAAGAAATAGAAACAGACCAGTGATCATCAAATCCCCCTCGGCACTACTCAACATTTCAACATCCAGTAATTTCTCCAACTTGGCCTGGGTCAAAGACGATTTGAGATAACTATGAAAAGCATTTTGAACGACTTTTTCGGAAAGCACAGACGTCGTTCTCGGTCCTGATATTGAGTTCATATTCGTCATCGCG
>KQ963470.1:0-13486 GCA_001563735.1 Leucoagaricus sp. SymC.cos | reverse complement strand
TCCCAGCTCAAAATCAAATCCAGGGTCCAGTTACACGATTTCTTGCACTGGACAAATGCTTACCGAAGCGGCAGTTCCTGGAGGTATGACCATTGTTATTCGGCCTCAAGCTCATGAAATTGACCTGTCCCTAGGTTGTTGACATTCCAACGTCCATCTCAAGTGACTCGTCCGACTCGGCGAACGTACAACCCGTACTTGAATTCGACCCTGAATGGCTTGCTATCACACGCGCATTTCATCCTCTATTCTCTACTCAACACCACCAGCCTGCGTTTCCCGAAGAAAACGAGGCTAGAGAAGCTGTTGCGAAAGCTTTGCAATGGGTGGTTGAAAATCTTCAGAGTGAGTTCCCGTCACCTTTCTTGTTCATTCAAAATATATTCATTGAGACATAGAGGGTGATCCGCCACGAGCCCTTCCCATCAGCAACATTCAGACTTTCGTTCAGACCGCTCCTGCCCCTATCTCGCCTTCACCAAGTCAAAGAGTTAATGAGAATGAACCACAGCCGCCTGCGTATTCCAATCCGCAGACTGAGGCGTTCTGCCGGATGCTTAGTATCAAGAACAAGATTAATCCCGGCGCGTCGAGTGAGACCTCTGTATGATTATGTATTGATGTTGAGATTGGCTATTAAGAACGTATAACCATGATTCTCCCGCTGGGAGATTCATCTTTGACCGTAGCAAATTCGCAACAATTTAATTTACCACCTTTTATGCCTCTTCTGGATTGAGAATTTATAAATGCCCGTGATCGTAACTGAGGAGGCAGTCTGTGCTTTGAGATTTTGGAAATCAGCAAGCGCTAATCTTCCACATAATTTGATTATTAATATTCCACATCGTCAACAGAATTGTCAAGTCCGCGAAAGCCGTACACTGATCCTGGCTTAATCTGACGGGACTGTTAGTCGCCATCAACCACTGCGATTGCGTCCCCAATTGTGAATGTCAGTATGTCCGGACGATGCTCTGCGCCAGTGTTGGCAGCGATTTCATCAAAATTTATTTCTCCTGCGCACTTGCACGGACATATATGTATCATACTTTCCCCCTATGCTTCTTTCTAAGCAACCAACATAGCATAGGGGCTTGGGTCACGCTTAGGGCAGATGTCTCGGAAAGTATGGCGTAATAAGGTGGCGCTACGCTTCTCCTCTGAATCGTCTCTCTCTTATATTAACCAACCTCTACTCCAGTTTGTCTTTGTTCACCCATCATCGCCATCAGCCATGCAAATTCTACAAGATAATTTTTGGCCGTATTACCTCGTGGACCGCTTTGCCATGAACACGAAAGATGACAACTTCAATCTTCGATACAACGGTGTTTACAATCATATCCTGCTTTACTGTTTCGAGAGCCCACTCCTCTTCTGCGTCGCTCCAGAGCGCCTTCCAAGACGGGAGCGTCGCGATGCGATCAGCTTTCTCATCAGTATTCCATTCCATGCGAAACTCGCACCTGTATTTTTCGTCGAGGTCAAGGACGACCATTGGGCTCATTCAGCAGAACTGCGCTCCCTGGCAGATAGAAAAATGCGGAAGCGGTGAGCCTGTCCTACCCGTCAAAACCACTAACAAATTTTGTTCATGATATCGACTTTCAGATTCCATAACACGCTTGAGAAATGTCCTTTCCCTTATCTTTGGGGAATTTCGTTCCTCGGCACCCGGATGCGGGTCTACTGTGGCAATACGGCGACATCCGTGGTCGAACCTCCACCTTCTCTTTGCTCGGGACCCCTTTCGCCAGACTTTCTCGCCGAAGAGTGGGAATTAGACATCTTGTCCCAAGCAGGTTTTCAGAGGATGCAGCAAATAATGAGCTACATCTTGACCGAATACGAATCCCGACGCCACCTAGCTTATGTGCGGGAGTAGTTGAGATTTTTTCCCGTCGACTTACACCCCCTTTAATTGTACTCGTACTGACTTTGTTCCAATATGTCATTTCTCTTCCAACACGCCCGGGTCGGCATCTTGACCTGAATGTGCAACTCTAACAACTTTCTGGGATTTCTATGAAAGGGCGCCACTAGTTTTGAGATTGAGCGAAGATGTAAATAATATTAAATTATTTTTCAATAATTCCAATGGACGTTGAACGACGTTGAAATACAGTATTGTTTCCCTAAAAAAAGTTGCGGAGATCGAATGGGTGCTCAATAAGCGATCTGACATTAGCGGGTATCTGATCTCCACCCGCTGTAAAGACAGTTGAATTGCAGAAATCCTTCTCAAGTAAACGACGCAGAATAAGAGGGAAGTGGCAGAAAGCTTAGAGTTGTATAGTGACGCTAGTACAACGACTCTATGTGCATGCTGGTGTCTCTAAGCAGAAAACCGATTCCACATCGACGGGATAGGGTTACAAGAGCTCCTGGGAATGGGTGAAAATGTCATTGACTAACTCTTTCATCCTCTGAAAACCCGCCTGCGATAGTACGTCACAGTCCCACTCTCCCTCTAGGAACTCGGGCGGCAGAACACGATTCGAAGGTTTCAGTCGGGGTTCGAAAAGGGGGTCAACTGAGCCTATTTTCTTGTCACCGTGGTAGACGCGCATCTGTGTCCCCAGGAAGGAAAGGCCCCAGAGATGGGGGAGAGGACAGCACGTCAACATATCAGGGTACCTAAATCACAGATACAGTCAAAATAAGCGGAAGTCAGCCGTTCAACGTATGAGGCTCACCGCTCCCGGACCTGCTAGTCTGCCTGGGACCGCAATTCTGCTGATCTCACGCAATCGTCGTCCTTGATTTCGATGAGTAACACAGGATTATCTGCGCTCTTGCAAGCGACGAGAAAAACGACGAAATCAACGGTCTGAGTGGTATTGCTGCCAGGCTTAGGAGAGTCCTGGGGATGAACGGAGAACATCTTGTCTTGGAAACAGTAGGTTAGGAGCCGGTTGAAAGCACCATAGTAACGATTCTCGAGTGTACTGCCATTGTCGCGTGTAAACTCGAAAAGTTCTACCACATGGTCAGGCCAAGCGTCCTCTTCCTGAAGTGCCATGGCTGACAGTACCTTGGTAATGAGCACAATAGACGGAAGTAGCCAATAAGATATATACGCTACCTGCAGTCTCGGAACGATATCGAACGGGTAGTCTCGTGTCGGGAGAAGAACTGGGGAGTATTTCGTCCATGGCCAGCTATTTTATGCATGTCAGAAAAGATGTCCGCCATAATGGATGACAGAAACTCACGGTAGTCTGAAACGCACATGACAGTAATTATATGCTAGACATGGTCGGAATGAGAATGCGTTGCGTCATACGGCGGGATATCAAAGCTTGTGTTTACATGACATGCACAATAATGAGCTCTAGCTGAAAGAGATAAGACCACAGACGCACGAACATTGGAGAAGATAGTCATAAGTACATTCAGCTTCGAGTCTTCCAAGTACCGGGTATCCGGGCGGAACCTGAGGATGATCTGATATTGTCCATGGCGCCCATCACCGTCACTCTCTATGTGGGGAAAGGGAAGCAAGAGGGAGTTGATGGATCACGAGTCGATGAATGGTTCAGCAAAACGACGAAATGAATAAAATCAGATATGAGAACCAACACCAAATCGCTGTAGCACTTACCCTGTTACTCGACATACTGAATCGCATACCGCCCAAATGCAATATCCTGCTGAGCCCAAATTTCCCACATGGAATGCGCGCGTAATAGCAAGCCATTCAGGGTCGAATTCAAGTACGGGTTGTACGTTCGTCGAGTCGGACGAGTCACTTGAGACGGACGTTGGAATGTCAACAACCTAGGGACAGGTCAATTTCATGAACTTGAGGCCGAATAACAATGGTCATACCTCCAGGAACTGCCGCTTCGGTAAGCATTTGTCCAGTGCAAGAAATCGTGTAACTGGACCCTGGATTTGATTTTGAGCTGGGACTAGAGCAGGAGCAGCAGGAGTCTCGACGGCGAATTCTTCATCGTCCAACGTAATCTCGTCCGGATTCTGCTTAGGAGCGGGGGACGGCGTCGTCAGCAACGGCTCAGCTTTGGTAGTAGATGCTGTAGAATCAATCCCGTCGAGATCTTCATCATCGATCACAATCTCATCAGGATTCTCCACTTTCTTCTGCCCCTCGTCTCCAGGCCTTTCTGTCTGGTTTGGGCTAGGTTCATGAATTACTGTTGCCTCGTATCTCACGTGTAGGTGTGCAGAGAACCACCATTCAGGTTTGATCGTCGTCAATAGGCCCATGAGCGGCGGTGAGCCGAGGTCCCCACTGTCGATATCAGGCCGAAGGAACGACTTGCGTGACAAAAGCCAACGCAAGTTTCCATAATGTTCAATGGATTGGGGCCAATCGTGTGAGAGGAATATCGTGGGTTGCGACAACTGAGGGATGTGATAGTCCCGTTCCTTAGCGCTTGTGGAAAGGCAGGTCTCAAAAGGAGCTTACGAGGGATAAGCGCCTAATATTGAACTCGCGGATGTGGTAAATACTCCGCATCCAGTTGGACGTATAGGGCAATTTCTCGTAGTTTCCTGTCATCCAGACATTCATCTTCAGACATTCACAACGGAGAAGTCATGGAGGATACTCACCTTGACGAAAGTCGTTCGCCTTGAAAATCCCAGAAGCTCCAGCAATGCGAACCCCATTCACGCGTACACAGCCGGCATGTCCAAGAAAATAGATGTTCGGAGCTAGCTAGCTACCGTGGTAGCTGAGATTCAACCATGTTGGGTCATTATGGATTGAGGTGAGAGTAAAAGCAGGCGTACAGTTCCCACATATAGATATAGTTCGATGCTTCGTGATTTCCTCCAATGACAATTGTCAACATTGGCGCCTTCTTCTCTCCAGTATAATATCTGCGAGTATCGGGCTGCAATCAATGACTGAAAGACCGAACAATCGAAAAGTGAAGGCGCACCTACTTGTAGAAACCACCGAGCGTCTTATACTTGTTGGGTACAGACATACACTGAAGATCCGCGAGGTTTCTTATTGCCTGAAAGTCTCCACATATGAGAAGAAGATCGATTTTGTAGTTGCTTCGGTTTTCGAGGCTCTGGATGTGATCGTAGATTGCGTCGAGCTGACCATGGCAGCAACCTTCTACTACAACTTTCATTCTAGTCTGGCCAGTCAGATGTAGTTTTCTAGGCAATGTTGGAGCAATACTCCCAACGCGACGAGGTGGAATAAATGAGCTGAGTAACCGCAGATTGACGATAGTGACGGTGGTGACGGTGAAGGAGGGGTCAATTACCGGATCACATTCTGACCTCAAAATTTAGAGCTCCGCTTTATCTGGTTATTCATTGGGACCGATTCCTTTGTCCTGAATCCTTCTCCTACAGCGGAACCTTCTTCCTTTTTCGCCCTCTGTTCGCAGTCATTCTCGTTTCATATCGGTTCCTGGATAGGAAGAAGAAACCCTACCTCATCTCGCGTGACCTAGGGCTTTTCCTGCTTTAATCCGAGGTTCCGATACGATTAAATCTTCTGCGCAACAGGCAACCTCTCTTCCGTATCGACATACCGCTCTCATAATTGGTTATTTAACCACGAGCGCAAGGATGAATACGTAGCATTCTCTACTGGTGGTCAAGTGCCGCGGGCTAACATCTTGAGTTTATCCGCTCTCAACGATTGTGACTGCTCAAGCTTCTTGGCTATGCAGCCCATTCAAAGGCGAGATTACTGATGCTCACGACTTCTTGTCTCAAGGCAGGAATCAATGTGAACTATCAAAGAAGGCACCAAGCGACGATGGCTAGCTATGGAGTCTCGGCAGGCTCCTGGCGGCGACTATGTGGTGGACAAGAATTCCGGTCCCGTCCTAGCTCTTCGTGGTATGGCCCGGTTGCTTTGGTCTGGTGAGTGATGCCCTCTTAGACAAGAGACCTACTCAGGATGGCCAAACATACAATAATGGGATCTATGCCTCTATTTGGACCAGTTTTACAAGCGAAAGTTGACGAGGGCTTGGAGGACTCACAGCAGTGAGGGATTCTCGGGGATGGCATCATTTGGGATGGACCGGGTTGGTGTCTGCTCGAGTGCGATGGAAAGATATACGACGATCTATTGTTCGGAGCAAGGCTCAGATGGAGATGTCGGCCACTGTCTTAGTTCGATGGCACGGTTTCAACACACTGCTCGTCTACTATTCATGGATGCCCTTGTCATATGGAGCGCATTCTTTGTCATCATTCCGTGGCTGAGAGTGACGACAGGTTCGTTTTCTTTCCAGTTGGCGGTGATCATCAGCACTCAGCACCCAGGTCTTGACACTGCCTCCAATATTCAAAGGCAACACTTCGGTCTGAGAGCGATCCTCGCCGGCAGTGACCCGGCGCACATTCGGGAAGTGACCCTATGAACCCTTACCGTATGCTTATTGATGAAGGAATTGACATTACTAGTAGAAACTATCGCCAGGGATATAACGTCATCGTGTAATCATGATATCGTGCAGTTTTCTGGAACAAACCTACTGGCTTCAAGGCTACCTTCATAATCTACTTTGTAAATTCCCACCTCTCGCCTCCGTCCACCCTGGCGCTGGCAAACACTGGTTGACCATCCCATGACCTCTCGCTCAGCACTCCAAACCCTCCATCAAACATCTCGAACTTGAATACTCCAATTTCCAACGTACGCACCGTCTCATTGCCACCATCACCTCCTTCCACCCTGCTTTCGCCCAATCTAGTCGCAGCCACCAGCAATTTTTGAGAATCCTTCACTATCATTACTTCTTGGCCATCACTGTCGTCTTTCCATTCCGGTGGCATCACATAGATGTTGATATCATCCTCGTCGATGAGAAGATCGTCTTCGGGACGACATTCGAAAGAAAGAGGCACTGCCCGTCGGACTAGGAACTTGGTATGAAGTTGGCTGGAAACTTCAACTGCTTTCTTGTCTGGATTGTAATACCAGAAGAGGTTTGGTCGAATTGTTGATCGAATGTAATACCTTCATTTCCCTCATTAGCTTCACTCAGCACAAAAAAAAAACTTCAGTTGCTTACGATTGGCCATTGAAGTTGTCAAGATGCAAGGGGTCTGCCGGACGGCAAGCCAGAGCCCCGTAAACTGACTCTTGGGGCATGTACCGTCTAGTGTGTGGTATTTTTGCAGCCTGAACTTTGGAATGGGTGACTCGATCCCACTGGTCCAGGATGAAATGTCGCGCATCTAGCCGATATGAAGTATTGTTTACGCCTATGTCGGGTTGGTCCGAGTAGATGGCCTCTTGCACATATCTCCAGAATTTGTCTGCTGCCTTTCTTGTACGGAAGATAAAGAAGCTCATCTGAATTTAGATAATCGGTGTGATCAGTTTCAGAGCATCGTATTCACAACTCATATATGTACCTGTTTTAGTGAGCTATAACCCCCGGGGCTCTCAACACGTACTTCAAAGGGCTGCGGTGGAAAGGACATGATTGAAAGAGTAAACACTGTCGGTTGAACACCGCTCTTTTATCGATACGAACTGATTGGTGATCAATGTCAATGACCATCCATTGATGCATCGATTTGCATAGAAGCAATTCCGCTGTTCGCCCGCCTTCTTTTCTATTTCGGTATACGCTCAGGTAAAGCAAGCGTCTAAAGTTATAAATATAACACTATGTAGGTTGCAGGGGGATCGATCTGAAACGAGGTGAAGAGAAAGACACAGTTAAAAATTAAGGATATAGCTGCGAAATTGGCAGAGGTCTGGGCCAACAACTCGATCCACCACGACCTGCCAAATATATAAATTATCATCACATCGCACGTATGAAAAGAAAGAATATTATAGACGGTAATTCAGAATTCATGACGAAATCGAGATTTTGATTTAGTTTCACTACTAGGAACAGCCTCTCCATAACATCAATAGAAATGGTCGAATATCTGCACTCCCACTGCTGACTTACACCAATTTGGGATCGAAGTAACGGGAACGTAAATTACGTCCTCACTGTGATTTGGCCAGCATCAGAGCCTACGGCTTAACTTTATCATCAATACTACTCGTACGGACATATAAACCACTGTCTCACTCACGCAGTGCTCATAATCGCGCGAGAAAGATTCGTTATCAACTTTTCTTCCAATTGTTGCACGACCTAAAACCAACAGGTCTTCATTAAATGTGACCAGCTGAAAAGCCAAGTCGCGTCTTTTATCGGGTGTCAATTGGTCGATTTTGTTCTTGACTAGGAGGTGAAGTTCAAAATAATTGTCGTGGAGTTGACGCAGTAAAGATGATAGGTGTTCTTGGAGAGTTTGAAGCCGGTCATCACTGGCAGTAATCGTGTTTTGAGGTTGTTGTTCAAGGAGATCCCTGACAGTTTTCGTGATGGTGAGGATACTGACAATTGGGTCGTCCGATTCATCCCTGGTACGGAGGTTACGGTGGAAGCTGTCAAATCGTTTTCCGTGTCCTAGCTGTGCAGAGTTGATGGCATTATGTGGTACATTGGAATCTTTTACCATAGTATCGGCGCTGAGGTCAGCGGCATCCCGAGGGGTGACCGGACTAGCATATGACAAGGGGATGAGGCATGTTGTGACAATGATGGTGAAGAAGATAATGAATTTGTTGAAGCTGATGTTGAGGGCAAGCATGAATGCGACTCGGACAACGTAGTAATGATGTCGGTGGGGGTTGCAGATATGAGATAGGATGTTCTGAACATTCTTATTAAATGCTGCAATGCGTGGTTTATGCTGTCGAAAAGACCGAACCACTAAGTGTCTCGGTTTAACTTGTCCTGTAGTAGTCAAAGGAGGAAAACATGTGAGTCAGTTTATTTCTAGGAAACTTACTGGCTAGTTTTAGCACTGGGTTGTAGAGGATGATGAGAGCCGGCATTTTGAACAATACGAGGCCCAGCCTGAACTGAATGAACACATGAAGGCACTCGTTGCACAGTGTTCTTTGCATGATACATATACCAAACTTTCATTATCTCTAATACCAAGGATGACTGACTAATGCGGATCCGATCCGAGACTAGTAAATAATCGGGAAAGAGACCAGAACACAATATTATTGGGTCATAGAATGGAACATGATGCATGATGTATTAGCTTGTGAAGCTGCCACAGTGTACATTTAAGTTGTCGCGCTAGAGCCAGAGAGTGCATGTATATGGTTAGCGAATTAACTTAGGGCCTGCTCGGCAACGACAGTTTTGAAACTGTTGTCAGCCAAATTTTGTTCCCACGACCTCAACACCTGACAGTTTGGATTGCAAATTGGCAGGGGAATTGGAAACAACGGGCTTGAGGTCGTTGTTGCTGATCAGGCACTAGTAAGACGTTGAATTCCAGAGCAGCCATCGTCGACTGATGGCAACTTTCACTTTCTAACTTGTGCATCTGGCCTTGGCGTGCCTACGGAGCTCGCTCTTGGTATGCCTTGGTACTTATTTTTTAAAAGAAATCTGCTGAGTAGCAAATGAGCAGGAATAATTTTGCGTTCAAGGATATCCCGGAGCATGAGGGAACATTGGAGACTCGATGAAATAACTGAACAGGAACGGAGAAGCAGAAATCGGAGGAGGTTGAACATCAAGCGCAGTACGAGCAATTCAGAAAATAAATGGAGCTCCGGCGCTTGACATGGAGGTGAATGGAAGATGGTTTCAGGAGTTGAGATGGACGGAGGCTTCCTTGCGTAGAATGTGCAGAGATGTCTGCCGCTTGCGCTCAGTGCCGGGTGCAATACATGCTGTCAGCTGAATTCGCATATCGGGTTTCGAGAGCAGACACTCGGCGCCGCATGAGGTGCTCTCCGCAATTCAGACACACGTGACACGCTTAGTCATCATAAAGTTATGCGTCATTCTGAAGGCGCGCTTTTGGTGAAATTGTTCATTGCTCGTACGGGGCGACGATGAGCTTGGTCAGTCGTCTCGTGCGCAGTGCTGTCCATGCAAAGGCACTAGCGCCGCTATCTCCTCGACACTTTTCAACCTCTACGACTCGTTTTCTCCGTTATAGACCTCCTGTTTCTGCACCGAGATGGGTTAATACGAAGAATCCGTCAGAGGATGCTACTCCGGAACAAGAGAATGAGGAGCGGCAGGAAAGGGAGGAGGGGGAGGAAGGGGAGAGACGGTCTGAAGGGGACTCTGAGTCCTCGTCTTCTTCGTCTTCGGCCTCTTCAGAATCTCGAGCGTCTGCACCACCGCCGTCGTCTTCTCAACCACCACCACCCTCGGACTCTTCATCTCCTCCGCCACCATCAAACCCTCCCAACCCAGGGTCCAGTTCAATAGCCAGACAATCCGTGCCCGAAAACTATCCTCAAGTCCTTGCATTACCCATCGCTCGTCGACCTCTCTTCCCCGGGTTCTACAAAGCCGTCGTAGTACGCAACCCTTCCGTTGTTGCAGCAATTAAAGACATGATGAAACGTGGTCAACCGTATCTGGGAGCTTTTTTGCTAAAGGACGAACATACGGATAGTGATGTTATTACGGATTTGGGGTCGGTACATGAAGTGGGAGTGTTTGCGCAGATTACGAGCGTGTTTGCTGCTGCTGGAAGGGATGGGGAGGGGAAGGAGGGGAAGGAGGAAGGGTTGACGGCTGTGCTTTACCCGCATAGGAGGATTAGGATTACGGAGTTGGTTAAGGCTGGAGGTGTACAGATTACTCCTTCTACTGCTACCTCGGACTCGACTTCGACTTTGACCTTGGAAACGGACTCCCTTCCTACGCCCCCGCCTACTCCTACACCAGAAGCGCCTCCACTGCAAACATCGTTTTTGCATAATCATTCCGTGTCTATCGTCAAGGTTGAAAACCTCGTCACGCAGCCATACAACAAAGACGACCAATACATCCGCGCTTTCATGTCCGAAATCGTTTCCGTATTCAAAGACATAGCTCAACTTAACCCATTATTCCGTGATCAAATCACCAATTTCTCTATCAACCAAGTTGCAGCTAATGTTTTTGACGAACCGGACAAACTAGCCGATTTCGCCGCGGCGGTTTCAACTGGAGAAGTTCAAGAGCTCCAAGACGTATTGGAAAGTCTCGTCGTCGATGATAGACTGCGAAAAGCGTTGTTGGTGTTGAAGAAGGAACTTATCAATGCGCAGTTACAGTCGAAACTCGCTAGGGATGTTGATTCGAAGATTGCGAAAAGACAGAGGGAGTATTATTTGATGGAACAGTTGAAGGGGATTAAGAAGGAATTGGGGATGGAGAGTGATGGGAAGGATAAGTTGATTGAGAAGTTTAGAGAGAGAGCGAAAGGGTTGAACATGCCTGAGGGTGTGAAGAAAGTGTTTGAAGAAGAGTTGTCAAAGTTGCAGGGACTTGAACCGGCTGCTAGTGAAGCGAATGTGACTAGGAATTATTTGGATTGGTTGACTCAGGTGAGAATACCCACCACCCTTTCTGTGTTGGTGTTGACGTTGGGTTTTTGGGATAGATACCTTGGGGACAACATACGCCGGAAAACTATTCGCTTACGCATGCGAAACAAGTGCTTGATGAGGATCATTACGGACTCGTGGATGTTAAGTCACGGATACTCGAGTTCCTCGCTGTTGGAAAACTTCGTGGTACAGTTCAAGGTAATGCGTCCCTCTTCCCGTCTCGTTCACGCTTCCCTTTTCCGTCGCTAACTCTACTTCTGTAACAGGAAAAATCATCTGCCTCGTCGGACCACCCGGTGTCGGCAAGACCAGTATCGGGAAAAGCATCTCACGAGCACTCGGAAGACAATTTTTCAGGTTCAGCGTTGGTGGTCTAACCGACGTAGCGGAGATCAAGGGGCATAGAAGGACTTATGTCGGGTGCGTATACTACTCTCCCTCACTTCGACGGAAGGAATGCGATTTGCTTACTGACGTAACCATATGCGTATTTTAGAGCGTTACCTGGAAAAATCATTCAAGCGTTAAAAAGAGTCGGAACGGAAAATCCACTGGTGTTGATTGACGAAGTTGATAAAATTGGAAGAGGAATAAACGGTGATCCCGCAAGTGCACTGTTAGAAATGTTAGATCCCGAACAAAACAACAGTTTCCTCGACCACTAGTACGTCTCTCCCCTTCCCTCCCACCACATCGCTAACCAAAACTCTCTCCCCACTTTCACAGTATGGACGTCCCCGTCGACCTCTCCCGAGTCCTTTTCGTCTGTACAGCCAACAACCTCGACACTATCCCCGCACCCCTCCTCGACCGAATGGAAGTTCTCGAAGTATCAGGTTACGTCACTGAAGAAAAAGCTGCTATTGCTTCACGTTATCTTGGTCCTCAAGCGAAGGAGGCTTCGGGGTTGGGAGGAGCTGATGTGGAGATTAGGGAAGATGCTGTGGATGTGTTGATTAAGTATTATTGTAGAGAGAGTGGAGTTAGGAATTTGAAGAAACATATTGATAAGGTGAGTTTTGGAATGGCGTGTGTTTTGGGGTGGATGCTGATGGTGGTGAGGTTGTAGATTTACAGGAAGGCGGCGTTGAAGCTTGTTGAAGAGTTGGGAGAAGAGACGTTCCCTGAGCCAAAGGACGTTGCTTCGTCTGCGAGTACGTCCGCATCGGCGGCGGCTGCCAATACGAGTGCGAATGTGGACGTGGACGTGATGGAGCCTACGACTGCGGCGAACGATAACGATAACGCTTCTGTCGTTTCGGAAACATCTACCCTCGTTGAGGACCAAGACTCTGCCACTCCTACACCAACGACTAAAACAGTCGAATCTCAAGAACCTCTTCCCAACACCCCCACCTCCTCCGCCGCTTCCCCCGCATCTCCCACTCCTACATCCATCACTACCACCACTACGTCAACCACACCCGACGACACACTCGTAACGACACAAGAACGTAAACCAATGACGATCCCATCAACCGTTCACATCAAAATCACTCCGGACAATTTGAAAGATTATGTTGGACCACCTATTTATCAGAAAGATCGGATGTATGCTACGCCACCGCCTCCGGGCGTTAGTACTGGATTGGGATATTTGGAGTGGTGCTGTTATGCCTGTTGAAGCTATGGTACGTACAACCAATCCAACTCTCACGAATCTCAATCTCAAATCCCGATCACATATTTTCCACTTTCGCACTTTTTTTTTCTCTCATACAGAGCATGCCAGGAAAAGGCAACCTTCAACTAACAGGTAAACTAGGCGAAGTCATCCGTGAATCCGCACAAATAGGTCTTAGCTGGGTAAAAGCCCATGCGTATGAATTGGGTATAACGCAAAATCCGGAAGAAATGTTTTTGACGGATAGGGATGTACATGTTCATATGCCTGAGGGAAGTATTGGGAAGGAGGGACCTAGTGCTGGTACGGCACTACTGAGTGCTTTTGTTTCGTTGTTTTTGAGGGTGAGGGTTAGTCCTGATATTGGTGAGTACTTGCTATACCATTATCACCCGTTCACTTCCTCCCCCCTTGCGCGTTTGTTGTGTTCGATGGGACTGACACACGCGCGCGTGCCTTACAGCAATGACAGGAGAAAT
>KQ963468.1:10145-22551 GCA_001563735.1 Leucoagaricus sp. SymC.cos | reverse complement strand
GGAGGAGGCACTGGATCAGCTGACTCAGCTGACCTGTGGATCTGGGGGCCTAGAGGGGGCTGGGGGACAAGTGCAGCAAGCATTCTCTGAAGATGAGGGGAAGTGCCTGCCAGAGCAGTACAAGGGGGAAAGGGCAACTCATGCCACCTCTTGGAGATGAAGCCCATCACAAATGATCTGAGCTTGAGGGCAATTCATGTCTTGTCATCTTCAACAGCCCAGAGCTGGTCACCCCAGGAGTTAAGTGCCTTGGTGATATCATTGAGAGCTCCCAGAACATTCTGGGAGTTGTCAGTGGAAGGGATGTCCTTGCCAGGGGGAACATCAGAGCCAGGGCCAGGGCGAGACTGCAGGCGAGAAGTGGGGGTAGGAGTGAAAACCAACCCTGACTTAGCACCAGTGGGAACATTGTATGACATAGGGGTAAGAGTACCCTCTGGAGTGTGTATGGGGGCATGAGGGGCAACCCTCAGTACATGGGGAGTGAGGCCTGCCTGAGAGGCCTTTCAATGAGCATGCTTCCCAGGCTTGGGTGTAGAAGGCATAGGGGATTTGGGCTCAGAATGAGCAGGTGTAGAAGGGAAGGACATGCGAGTGTCACTCTCTCTGGTGGTTGCAATCTCTTTGTCAAAACCAGTGTCTCCAGCCCATGAGAGATGTGAAAAGCCAGCCTGACTACCACTGGGATCATCAGACATAGTGTACTAAATGTATTTCAAAACACAAATAAATCAATGATGATAGTATATGGGAAAGAAGGGCCTGCATGACATTTGTATCAAGCCTCACATTTGAAAACTCCAAGATCAGGAGTTTGACAAAGAAGAAGAGAAATAACCAGACCCAACAATGACAGCAGAATTACTAACTTACATGAAGGAATATACCCACCTGTTTAACAAGACCAACTTTGACTGACTTCCTGATTGCACTCAATGAGACCATGAAATCAAGCTTACAGACAACACACCCCCCAAACTTCAAGCCAAGATATACCCTATATACATGTATTTATCTTAGTCCCCAGGCTCTCCTGGGGGGCAGACTGCTATTATGCACTACCTTGTATAGACATAGTGTACTAAATGTATTTCAAAATGCGAATAAATCAATGATGATGGTATATGGGAAAGAAGAGCCTGTTGGCTCCATGCTCTCTCACTGCTGACTGCTAATGCAGCTGGTGCCCAATTATTCCCATATGTCTAGTACATGCTCATTTCCAAGGTGCTGTTGGGTTGACCTCTTTGGACTGCATTTGTGAGACCTAGTACCTCTTGTTCAGTCAGTGACTGAAGGATTGGGAAATTCAGACTTAGATTATATAGACAGTTCAGTTGGGTAACTAGGACTGATCAATTATATAGTATGGCCTGACAACATGTATTTATCTTAGTCCCCAGGCTCTCCTGGGGGACAGACTGCTATTATGCACTACCTTGTAAATTTTTGAATTAAAAAAAAAAAAAAAAGATCTGATCTGTTCATATTTATGCCTGTCAATCCTAATTTGAGTAGGAAGAAACAGGGATACTTTCTCATTAGTAAACTACCTGCTCAAGTGGCTTCACCTGGGGTAGCTGACACAATCAAGATGCATAACTCCTTTTTCTCTCTCTCAACTAGAGCCAATGAGGGTACCTAGTTGTCCTACTTAAAGAGTTCAGCAGTGGTACCTAAAAGCCTTCCCACTCTTCTGTCTAGACTTTGCTGTCTTCTCAGAAATTGCATTGAGATCTGGAAAACTTTATCTTTATAGTCTGTGTTGACCTTGTTCTGAAAGGCATGGGTGGTTCTTGTCCTGAAAGGCATGGGTGGTTCAGGCCAAGGCAGGGACTATCTGCAATTATTGACATTGTCTTATCACTTAGCTGGTGAAGCTAAGATAATGTTTACATGACACATTATCAATGTCAATTGAACAAAGTTTGATTGGACTTTTGAAGAAGCAGTCTGTACTTTGTATGACCACTTCATCCTACTTACTGTTATGCATAATACTTATGAAGGACTAAAACAAGTCTGATATGATTCTTATATAGGTATATAAGAATACTATGATGCCATAATGGACAGTACACAGTATATGACTGTGTGCCCTGATGACTATACATTGATTGAGGTATTTCTGGAAGAAATACCTGATAACATATGTACTGATTTACTTTTCAACCATGGGTTGACTCCTGAGGTCAACTCATTGGAAGACTTCATGTCTTTTGCAGTATCCTATGAGAATAGGTGGAAAACTGCAATATTTTATCAGAGAGCATTAACTACAGATAAGCAATCTGTCAAGCTGCTAATAAAGAATGCTTGATCATTTTTACCCAGAGAGAACAACAAAAAGCCTTCAGCTTTTGTCTCTTGAAACATAGCTAATAGGAGAAACAAAATCTCCTTAAGAGAGGTTCATTTCTCTAAACCCTCCAATACATAGTTTAGAGGTAATAATAATAGAAAACCATCAGGTCTCTTTAGGCCAAAGAATAATTCAAGACCTGTAAGTGGGAATAAACCACCAGATAGGACTGGTGGAAACATATCTAGACCTACAGTCAGATACTACATCTGTGATAGCAACTACTTTACCAATATGTGCCTGACAAAGAAAATCTCTTATGTCCAAGCAGCACATACCAAGGTTCCAGACTTACTGTAACCACAAGAAGAACATGAGGCAGCTTCCAACATTGGAGAAGAATCTTCTCAGATTGGGAAAGCTGACCACATAAGTAAAGCATCTGTTTCTGAACAAAGTGATGACCTGGTAGAGGTAGAGGTCATTAAGTAAGATTATGGGTCTGATCTGGATGATTGGGATTTTCTAGCAGTTCTCAGCAACACACCAGTCATTGAGGTAATGTCTGACTATGGATCAGATATAGAGGTTATAGAAATCTCAGATGAGGAGTATAAAGTTAAGAATGACCCAACTGCTGAAATAGATGTCAATGACAATGATAGCATCAACAGTGGTACATTGGATAATCAATTCAACAAGAGTGAATTGATCAATGCACTGACAGAGACACCTGAAGGCAGTACAGGTGCAGTTAGGATACATTGCATAGCTTTGCAGAAGAATAAGAATAAAATTCTTTGTCCACAATTGCCCATAAAAGAGAAGCAATGTCTTGCTTCTTGGGTTTCAGTCAATGGCTTAGATGTATTGATGCTATGGGACTCAGAAAGTATGATATCTGGAATATCACCAGCATTTGCACAACTGGCAAATGTGAAAGTGAACAAGCTCATCAATCAACACATCCTCCAACTGGGAACAGTTGGAAGCTGCTTCTTTATAAAATACAAATTGAGATGTGAGCTGAATGTACAAGATAACTTGTATTCTATATACTTAGACATAGTGAATTTCAATTGCTATAACATGATTTTAGATGCACTCTTTATGCAGAAGCACAAAGTGATACTGGACTTTGAGCAGGACTGTGTCATTATAAATAGTGTGCCAATCCCCACCCAAGACATAGTGGGTGACAATGACCCACATATCTGTTGTTATCAAATGACTGACAAGCATTTGAACTGATGGTCCAAATAGTCAGAAAATAAGAAACATGCTAATGTTTCTGTTGAGGACACTCCTGACATAGACAATAATAAACCTGAGACAAGCAACTTGCCTCAGAATAGTTTTTTTTAAAAAAAAAAAATCATAAATTTATAAGATGGTACATGTTAGCAGTCTGCTCCCAAGTATGTAAGCTTAGGCTAATGGTACAAGTCAATCCACAAGATATAACCAGAAATCAAAACACTATATTGAAATGAGTCTATTGCAGTCACACCTAATTGTTCCATATTTTCTCTCCTCAACCAAGGCCCACAGGGGTATCTAGTTCTCCTACTCAAAGAATTCAGCAGCAGTGCCTAAAGGCCTTCCCACTCTCCTGCCTAGACTTCACTGTCTTCTTGGAAATTGCATCAAAGAAAACCTCTATCCCAGAACTACTATTCTGACTAAACTGTTGGGCTAGCCAGGGACAGTCAAAGTGGTGCATCCAATATAGGCACTATTTGTTGGATGTGCTATGCTCACCTTTGCAGTTGAGACAGGACAGGGCATGAGGGCCTGGGGCTTTCTTAGGGATTGGGTTCTGGGGTGGGATGGCCTTGGGGTTACCTCAGCAGCAGGGCATATATAGATGATGGCTGGCCTTAGTGTGAGGGCTAGTGCAGCAGAGGCACTTAGGAGCCTGAGTACAGCAGGCATGAGTCAAATGTCCCCAGTGCCAGCAGTGCTGGCACAAGAGGATGCCTGAGTGGGAGCAGGCCACACACACAAAGCAGGCAACTGGGCCAAATTGAAAGAAGGTGCCAATCAGGTGCTTAGCTATAGTGCCAGACTGGAAATCAAGAATGTTGAACCACACTGTGGCAGTATCAGCACATTGTGAGTTTCTCATGATACAGAGAGTGTTAGTGAGGGTAAAGAAGAAGGCCAGGTGGGACTTCCCCATGGTCTCCTTAATGAAGGCAGGCATAATAGGAGTAATTTCATTAGCCTGGAAATAAGGAACATCAATGACCTTCAGAAATGATTGTGACCTTGGGAGGGCAGCCTCAACTGGCTCAGAGAGCAATAGGAAGCACTGGACAGAGGAGAAGATCAGGCCTATCTCATCCTAACTTGTGACATGAGATGTGAGGAGGGTGAACCCCCATAGGCAAAAGCACAAGAGTTGATCTGAAGGTCACTCTTATTAAGGGCTCAATTGGCTGCACCAACCAAAGCAGAAAAAGTAGAGGAAGAGGGGAGAGGGAAAACTTGCACCAAGATCTGGCAGTGGGAGGAACCAGCAATAGTTGACTTGATTTTGTGCTTAGAAGCAGCAGAAGGAATGGAGGCCTGATGCATTGCAATAATGTAATTAGACAGAAGATCAGGCATAGTCTTGGCCAAATTGACCAAGGCAGTGATGTTGTGTATGGTGTTGGCATAAGACCTCTTGGGGCAGAGGGGGCCTTTGAGCCAGAAGGAAGAGAGCACTTGGAAGACTGAGTAGGCTGGGGAGGAGGGGCAGGCTTACCAGCCTGAGGATGTGCAGTGGCCTCAGAAGGAGGATCACACAGTGCAGAGGAGGAAACTAAGACTGCTGAGTCAGCAGATCCATGGGTCAGGACTGGGATAGGGAAAACCTGAGGTAATACATCACACATCATGGAGGCCAGCATGGGGAAGTTGGGAGTGGACTCAAAGGGCAGCATATGCCATCCAGCAGCAACAACATGGTATACAGTGATAGACACTGCATGCACAAGTCTCATCATGTCATGTTCCTCCTCCCAAGACTTTCCAGCCCAGAAAGAAAGGATCTCATTGAGGGAAGCTATGGTGTCAAGAATACCACCAGTGGACTTATAAGTAGAGGCCACAAACATTTGGGCAAAGAAGGGCCTAGGGACAGTAGGAGTAGAGGAGGTCTGAGAGGCTGGCTTGGAAGGGTCAGCAGAGGTATAGAGGGAGGAACTAGGGCAGGACTGGGTGGGTGCTGAGCACAGAGAAGGAGAGGTGAGCTCAGCAGCTGTGCTTGTCCTCTTCTTCTTGCCCTTCCTTTTGAGGATGGGCATAATAGGGTCTAAAGAACCTGAAGGGAGTCCAGAGCAGTGAGAAGTAGAGGGGGACATTATCACAGTGTTACCACCCCTAGGGACAGAGATATCCTCAGTGTTGGAGTACTCTGACCTACTCTCCTCAATGTCTTCATCCCAGGGCATGTTAGCTAGGTTATGAATGTATTGAGATTTATCACTTATAGTAGAAAGAACACAACCAAAATCCAAGGATGATGGTAGTGTAAGAGAAAGAAGGATGGGATGAGAATGTTGAGGAGAGTGGGTCAGAGCACTCTGATGCTGAGAACCTCTCTGTCCCCAGGGGCAGTGATGTTGTAATAGCATTCCCCTCTACTTCTTACTGTTCTGAACTTCCTTCAGGTCCTCCAGACCCTATTATGCCCACCTCTAAGAGAAAGGGCAAGAAGAAGAGAATGAGCATAGCTGCTAAGCTTGCCTCCCCTACCCTGTGTCCAGCACCCCATCCCACCCTAGCTCCTCCCTCAGTGCCTCTGCTGATCTCTTCAAGCCAGCTTCTCAGACCCTTTCTACTCCAGCTGCCCCTAGGCCCTCCTTTGCCCAACAGTTTGTAGCCCCCATGTATGAGTCTACTGGTGGTGTTCTTGACACCATGGCTTCCCTCAATGAGATCTTCTCTTCCTGGGCTGGAAAGTTTTTTTTTTTTTTTTTGGGTCAACAATTTATTATGCAGTGCTTGATTGCAGTCCATGCCCAAAGCTACTACATACACAGCAACTGAACAACTAATTAAAGTAACCTAGCTATCTTACAGAATACATAGCAACCTAGGAAAATAAATATAAGAGAGAAATTTAAGTAAGATTGACATGTTCAATATAACTCCAAAGAGCCCCTGGACTTATGTTATGACCTTAAGAGCTAACTCAGGTTGCAACGTTGGCAAAGGCTTGAGGGCAATCAAGGGAAAGATACAATTGGTAAAATGTAAAGAATATAGTGCTCTACCTAAGGTATTTATACTAGGGGTGTGAGATAACACAGAGTATGCAAGAATAGTAAATGTGGAGTAACACCAGGTAGTAGAAAATAAATACTATGGTCTATGGAACTATCCAGAGTAATCTACCCCAAGTCATAACATTACCTCCTCCTCAGGGTTCATGTCCTCATGAATAGGCAACTAATGTAAAGGTCCTTCTAAGATAGAATATAATGATGGAAGAGATACCCAACAGGAGTAACGGTAGTCCTTAGTGAAGAAAGAGGTATCTCTTGTAGACTTGCATGTACAGTAGGAAGAGGTGTTGATAGATTACTTCTATCCCTCAACAATAAACCATGCAAGGTCCTTCTTGGCTCATGCAATCACAAACTGGGTGTGATGTTTGTCACAGCCAATGAAGAAGGGGATGTTGTCTGGACCTCCTTTGTAGATAGTGATGTGACCAGTTTTGAAATGAGCCTGAGTATTGGCATAATGTTGTAGAAACTCATAGACCACTTGAGACCAATAGTCATTGTCACTTTCTCCATGTTTCCTCAAGATGTAGAATTGATTAGGGGCAATGAAGTAAGTAGGGGTGGATATCTTGAGGGAATCAGCATCTTGTCTTTGGAGGAACTTGTGGAGGGCATGGGCATCCTTGATGGCTGCAGGGCCCAACATACCATCAGTGAGGATATCATTGGAGTCATAGTCATCCATTTCAATATCTTGTTCTCTAGTCATTTCAGCTGGGGATTCTGTGGGATCCTCAGTTGTAGCAGGAGCTGGAGGGGTGTATTTGCTGATAAGAGATGGAATGGGGTATAGATTGGTTCATGCATAGGACTGGGTGACTTCAGTGATGTGATTGACAATGAACTGTTCTCCAATATTATTGTACTCATAGAGTCATTCAGTAAGGATGCATTGGAGTGAGTGTGCCTTGGGCACAAGATGTGCAGTGTGAGCATAGCAAAGGGTGGCTGAGATGCGTTCAATGAAATCCTGGGCATCTGACCCATGATGGCTTCCAGCACACAATTTAATAACATTCTCTTCTAGGTCTGCTAGAATTATGGTGAGGCTGTGGGCAGATTCTATGAAAGACTGGAGCTGTTCTTCTAGTACAGTAAGAGCATTGATAGACTGGATAAGATTGTTGTAGAGGTATAGGGGATCTTATAAAACCTAGTTTCTTGGTTCTACTTCTTCTATGTTGACACATCCTATATCTGATGTAGCTATTTTCTCAGTTGGCTTGAAGGCTAAGAGTTTGACTTTAGCTGTGGTACATTTGGCTGCTTGAAGGGTAGTGGGCAAGGAAGCTTTGGACTTCTTGGAGGTCAATGAGAGAGTCATTGCAGTTGGGTAGGGTTTGATGAATGACATTGCAATCAACTGAGTGGTCATATTCAGCAGTGACAATAGAGGCAGTGATGACAATAATGAGAGTGGTAGAGATGATTGCAAAAATGGCAATGTAGACTCATTGAGAGATAACTAGTACTGGAGTGATAGCCAGATTGTGTTGACTGTGTTTGTGGCTTTTGGTGTGGCTTTTATCTGATTTTCAAGTTTCACTCCCCTCCCTAATTAGGTTTGCTCTGAGAACCTATTATGATATTCCTGAATTGCTTCCTCCATGTTCAACAGATGGGACTTGGATAATCACTGATCTTCTTCATCACTGTAGCCCTTCTAGTAGACCAGATACTGGACTCCTCTATCCTATTTTTGGTGTCCTCGGATCTCCTCAACCTCCCATTCTTCCTCGACATTGATCAAATCTGGTGGTGGAGATGGAGGTTGCTGTTGGATCAGAAATTCAGGTTTTCTTGCCAGTGATAGGAGTACTTCATTTAAGACATTGTGAATAACCCACTAAGGTGGCAGCTTAAGCTGATATGCTCCATTCCCAATCACTTCTGAGATAGGGAAGGGCCTATATCTCTGATATCCCAGTTTCTTACTTAGGCAATTTGTTGTGATGTTGGATGCTTCTAACCATACACTATCCTTCACTTGGTAGTGTCAGACATCTTTTCGCTTTTTGTCATATGTGACTGCCATGCTCTTCTGGTTTTGTTCTATGCTGTTTGTAGCAATTTCCCATGCTTTGGTGAGATCAGCAATGAATTCTTCCACTGCTGGTACCAGTGATGACATCATAGTGATTTCTTTCCATGGGTGCCTTCCATAGTTCAGGTAGAATGGAGAATAATGCATTGCCAAGTGTTACTTATCATTATAGTGGAACTCTGCCACTGCAAGCCATGATGCCCAATCTGTCTGTTTATAGCCCACATATTTCTGTAAGAAGTTCTTGACTTCTTGATTGATCTATTTGGTCTGTCCATCTGTTTGGGGATGATATGCTGTTGAAAGGGCCCATGTGATCCCAAGTGCCTTATATAACCCTTCCATAAATTTTGATGTGAACTGTGGTCCTCAATCACTGATGATCTTTCTTGGCAACCCATATAGTTTCCAGATTTGATCCTGATATAGAATAGTGAGCTCTCCTGCTGTCAATGATGTTGAAGTGGGTAGGATGTGTATTATTTTGCTGAAGCAGTCCACCATGACTAGAATAGTGTCATGTCCATCAGAGAGTGGCAAGGGTCCAATGAGATCTACTGAGATTTCCTCCTATGGATATGTTGGAATGGGTAGGGGATGTAACAGGGCTGCTTTCCATTCTCAATGGATTTGGGTTTTCTGGCAAGTGTTGCATCCTCCTACAAATCTCTTCATATTCTGTCACATTCCAGGCTGCTGGAATTCTCTTGCTAGGACCTCTAATGTTTGGTGTTGGCCTGGGTGTCCTGCATCTGGTGCATCATGAAATTCCCATATGATTCATGACTGTAGGTTGTCTCCCAGTGGGACATAGATTCTCTCTTGATATTGGATTAACTTATTGCTTTCTCTGAATCCCTTGGAGGGATCTTTGAGTCCCTTCATTACTTTGGTATCTTGGGTTTTGCAGTTTTGGATTTGTTGCTTGATGTCTATTCTAATAATAACCTTGAAATGTGTCTCCCAGAGTAAGATGATAGGGGTGGTGGTTTCTTCTATGATGTTTATCCTGCATACAAGGTTCTTTAGGAATATGACTTCCTTATTATCTTCTTGCCAATTAGATTTGTCATGGTGAGAGAGAATGTTGGCTTTCGTTTCCATACTCCTTGCTATTCTTAGGAAACAGGGCTTTTCTTCACAAGTAGTCAATTTCTTTTCAAACTATTTAATCAGACAGTCTACAACTTATCTATATAATAGTTTCTGCTCTCCCTTTTTTGATGCCAACACTGGTGTTGGGCAAGGATCTGCTCTTTCTCCTATTCTTTCTGGACTCTATATTGCACCTATTTTTTACCTAGTCAGTTCAGGCAATGCTAGACTTTCTTCTTTCCTTTCCTTTGTTGATGATGGAACTATTATCACTCAAGGTGAAACATGGCATGAATGTTATAACAAAATTGTTAGGGCATATTGCATACTAGTACAACTCATTGAAGATTTTGGATTGCTCTTTGAGCATGAAAAATCTGAAATTTACAATTTCTCTAGGAAATGAGGAGACAAAAACCCTGCCATTGACTTAGGCTTTGCCCCCTTCACCTCTTCTTCCCCCCTCCATCCCAAAGAATACTGGAGATATCTAGGATTCTTTTTCAATTGACAACTACTTTTCAATGAACATGTTTGCTACTGGTCTACTAAGGCCCTATCCTCTGTCTGCACCATGAAAATGCTTGGCAACTCAATGTGTGGACTCCTTCCTCATCAGAAATGCCTACTCTATCACTCATGTGTTGTTCCGCTAGCCACTTATGGCTTCTGCATGTGGTACTACTCTAGTGCTCAAATCAATTCCAAACTTCAAGTGCTTTGACATATGCAAAGAAATGCTGCCTTATGGATCACTGGTGCTTTTTGTACATCCCCCACTGGTGGAGTTGAATGCATTGTGGGCCTTGTCCCCATTCACCTCCACCTCAAAAAACTCGCCAAATGGTCAAGCCTTCAATATGCAACACTTGACTGCTCCCATCTGATTCACACTATTCTGAGCATGTCTAATACCAAGGGTGCTCTCCCTCATCCCAGGTCAATTGACCTTATGTCTGATAAAGAAAGATTGGCGGTGGAGGGGTTGGCAATGGAGGCTGATGTGATGCTGCTTAACAACACAGAAGTCTTTTGACCTCTTGACATAGATAACTATCCTGGTTCTCATATTCTAGATATGTTTTCTGATCAATTTTCCTTTTTTGATTTTGATAGGTCAAATCTTAAAGTGCTTGGTACACACTCTCACTGCCTCAATGCAGAACTCTTCTGCTGTCATTCACTCTCTAACACTGCTATTGTTGTCATTGATGGTAGTGTTCCCAACAATCACAACATGCAATCCAATGCATGTTACCAAATATGGTCCAATGGGACCCTACTTCACTCCCTCACAATTCTTAATAGATGATGCACCACTTCTGAGGCCAAGCTTGCTGCACAACATTTTGTGCTATGCAAAACCCTCACTATCCCTGACATCGACCACATTGTTATCCTGACTGATCATATTATGTCATCACAGGCCCTTCTAGACCCATCCATACATCCTGGCCAATATCACTCATTGGCTGTGGCAAAAGCCCTACACCTATGGCTAGGCCATTCTAGATCTTGCTCTGTTAATTTCTGGTATATCCCATCCAAGAGTGCCCAATGTGACTGTAACGCTCCTGATAACTGCCCTGGACTTTCATGCTATATGTTATGATGAGTCCACCTCATGTCCAAATCAAATTATCACCATGCTAGGTTGTGGCCTAGCATCTCCATGGCATTCCTTTGAAAAAAGGTTACTGACTCCTGTCTTAAAACATGGCAGGACTTGTTCCTCAGCAGTGCCCAATATCATGGTCGCTCATTCCTCATGCTTCATAGCAAACACTTCAAGGGCAGTCCTATCCTATCTCAATACCATAATGGTAGTTCCTGGCTCAGAGAACTCCATTCTTCTTATTCCGTTGACAGTGACAACCCTAGTCACATTGTCACTTCCTTTAACATCATCACTTGAGCTGTATGTGCTATCACCAATCATGTTCCTATAGGAGTCATTTCTTCCCTCGTAAAGCCACCAACTGTCATTGTGGCTTCTTCATTGAATCACATGAACATATTATCATTGGGTGCCCTCTCTATTCTAGAGAAGATGTCCCTATTAACACACTGAGTCAATTTATTGACTTTCTTTTATACAATCCTCAAGTGTTTGCTTTTAATACTGATGCTCCAACTTTTTCCCCCCCCTCTACACCAATTCTTTGATGCACTGGGCTGTGTCTTAGTATCTCTGCATCTCTATTTTCCAATCTGCATCCTGGCTAAGTGACTGTGTTGCACTGGTATGTCTTCTTTTTGATTTGACTTTAGTCTCATCTCTTGCCATTTATGTTTAAACATTTTCTTTTGTATGTCCTGTGTGTCATCTCCTCTCTCTCTAATAGTAGCACCATTTCTTTTATGTCTCTAGTGCTTTCAGTCTTATTACCTCATGGTCTGTGACTATCTCATTCTATTCTTTTTCTTTTTCTGTATAGTTTTATTTCTAGCTTTGTAGTCATACATAGTTAGATGTGGACTGCAATCGAGCACTGCATAATAAATTTTTGATTTTTTTTTAAAAAAAAAATGTTGGCTTTCGTATTAGTTTTGTCAGGTATGTGTTGAATAATGAAATCATAATCTTGTTGCTTGAGGTACTACTATATCTGTCTTCCATTAAGTTTTTGTGGTTCCCTAAAATACTTCAGGTTCTCATGGTCTGTCCAGACTTTGAATGTTTCT
>LSHD01014658.1:0-10122 GCA_001563735.1 Leucoagaricus sp. SymC.cos | reverse complement strand
ATTATCCCTTTTGTAAGGATTGATCTCCATATCAATCTCACTAACGATCGAAGCATCCTTCTCCTGCAATGTTGTAGTCAGCCACAGGATCAAAGTCGGTGTAGGGGTTGATGTCAAGGGAATTGAAGGTGTAGTTGAGGTGCCAATCTCAGGAGTCGGGTCGGTAAAGATTTGATTCAGTTGTTCCATCTCATATTGATTCCCTAATGTGACTGTGAGTGTGAGGTCAGGTTGCTCGATGGCATTGAGTAGAAGGGAGAGGTGGACTTGGCATCGTCCTGTCTGTGGGTCGGTTTGGTGGAAGACGTGGTCAGATGCTAAGGTCATTAAATACAGTGGCAGGGACTCCAGTGTGAGAGAGGGGAACAATAGCAACTCGGATGGGTTGTCGGGTTGGCTGACTTTGACATTGATCTTGTCAGTTGAGGGCTTTGACAAAGATGGCTCTTAGGGAGGGTTGTTCATGGTTGGGGATAGTTCATTGTGGAATAGGGGCATTGTTGGGATATTTGGAGGGATTGGCCAGGACTGGGACAGGAGTGTTGGGTCGGATGGAGACATGTTGGTCAGTGGGACTGGTTTGGGGAGAAGGGATAGCTGTTGGTTGAGTTGCTTCTTCTTTGCTCCCATTACAATTTCCTGGAGCGGGTTTACCAGGTCTTTGAATAATGGGTGAGCAGGATCTTGATCTAGTGGGGGGCAGTTGGGAGCAAAGAGGGGAACGAAGTACTCATTGTCCAATCCTCATCTGAGGACTTTCTGGACACTGGCACACAGTGTGGCCAGGACCATATCGGCCACAACCAGAGCAGCAATAGTATGCACATTCCGATTTGATATGACCCAGTCTATGGCAGTGGAAGCATCGTTGTCCGAAATTCAGTGGGGAGGAGGAGGGTCAGCGATCAGGAGTCCTTGAAGCTTGTGAATTTCGGCCTCGTTCATCGTCATTAACCAACTCCCTATCCTGGTTATGTACCAAGGGGTCCTGGCTCTCGTCATGGGTCCATTGACTGGTGAGTTCAAAGTGAGAAATATCCTGCAGATGTGTCTCTCTATGTCGTAGATCTCATTGTGAAGTTCCTGTCCATTTCATGGTGTGATCACATAAGAGGAACCTTTGACATAGCCAGAGATGGTGATGGGGGAGATTGCTTTGTTCCATGTCCTTATAGTTTTGGAGGACGCCATGGTAGGCAAGTGTGGCACTACTTCATTGACATAGTGCAGTAATGAGGTTCTCCCAGAAGTCATTGACCAAGGCAGCCATTTGCAGATTATCATTATGATAGGTGAACATTTGGGAGCAGGTTTCTCGAGCGCGATCAACACTTTGAAGGAGCCTGGTCTGTATCTCAGTTGTGGTGGTGGGATTTGGTGGGGAAAAGTAGTAAGGGGACAGGGGTCAGTTGTCAAGAGGGGTTGTGGCATGTTGGTTGGTACTGGTGGCGTTACTTGTGTGTCCAGTTGGAATTGGGTCTGAAGACTGGGGAGCAGTGGTGTAGGTGTAGGAGGGAACAGAGGAGGTAGTTGTGTCACTGTTAGAGGTGGCATCGGTATCGGACTGGTGATCCATTCACTTAGAATGTTGTTGTAAGTATTCTTGTTCATCGTCAGAACACCATTCGATGTCTGGGTGGAAGAAGGAGAGCATGTCAAGGCTAGTCCAGGGTTGGAATTCATGGTCTGATGGCATTGAACGTTGATTTCACAGGGATGTGGAACGCGAAAGGTGTAGAAAGCAATGATGAGAGTGAGAGACTTGGTAGGACTGGAAGATGGGGAGAGGAATGGGAAGGGTTTTATTATTTTCTGGTGTGGGAGTTTTGCTTGATTGGCTTGAAGCAGGTTCCTGCATTGTCCTGGGGTATTTCGTTTGCTATTTTATACTCCTTGAGAGTTTCTCCTGCATATTCAAGATTGTCCTCCCATTCCCAAGTATTGTCAGAAGGGGAATAGCCTTTCCACCTAATTAGGTACTTCATACCCTGTGTGGTTCATTTGTGTTTGATGATCTTCTCTATTTCATATTCTTCAAATCCATCTACAAGGTCAGGTGGTGGATTGAAGAAGTTCAGGCTGTGTTGTGGTGTTTCCTTATATGGGGTAAGGAGAGAAGCATGGAACTGGTTGTGGATCTTCCAATTACATGGTAGTTCAAGTTTGTAGGTGACTGGGGAGAGTCATTGACGAATTAGGAAGGGTCCTTCAACTTTTTGGGTGTATTTCCATGAAGTGTCTTTTGTGGCTACAGTGGCGAGGTTTCGATTGTTAAGCCAGACTTTCTGTCCAACTTCGAAGGGTTCCCAATTTGGGTTGTTGTGGCATCCAAGCATTACTTGTCTAGCTTTCTTATGAGCTTCTAGGGCAAGCTGGTGGGATTGTTCTAGTTGCTTAAGACGTTCATCTACAGTGGGTACTGTAGTTGGTTCTGTAGTAGGGTAGGTTCTGGGATTGTAGCCATAGAGCAATTCAAAGGGAGTGTGTTTTCATCCAGCATGGCATTGTGAGTTGTGAATGAATTCCACAGTTGGCAACATCTTTTTCCATTTTTGGAGGTCTCCATCATAGTAGATGGCGAGGTATTTTTGGATTTCTTGATTGAAGCATTCAGTGGTTCCGTCCGTTTGTGGGTGAAAGGCAGTAGAGAGAGCTTGTTCAATACTGATAGCTTTAGTAAGACCTTTCATGAAATGAGAAGTAAAACAGGGGTCGCAGTTGCTGATGATCTTTTCGGGAATTCCATAGTGGGAAAATACTTTTTTGTCCAATAGTTCTGCGATTTTCCTGGAGTTGGCCATTTTTGATGTTGGTATAAGGATTATCCCTTTTGTAAGACCATGGTCCACCACAGACAATATGCTATTGCAGCCGTCAATTGGGGGAAGGTTTGTGATGAGATCCATGGAAATTTGGGTCTATGGGGCAGAGGATTTAGGGGCAGTGATAGGCATTGGGGGTGGTTTGGTGGAATGACAGTTGATTTTGAATTGTTGGCATTTACCACATCCGTTGACGTAGTTAACAACAAAGGATTTCATTCCAGGCCAATAGACATGGGATTGAAGTTTTTGAAGTGTTTTGCTTATTCCGGGGTGTCCAGCAGTCAGAATATCATGACAGCATTGGATGAGTTGGCATTTGATGACGAGGTCATTAGGAATTGATAGTTCGCTGTTTACACAGGGTAGATTTTCAAAACCTGGGGATTTCTGAATGAGAGTGGTAGTGGCATCATCGATAATGTTCAATTCTTCTTTGCCAAAGAATTTGTGAGGGAGTGCTGTAACATTGTGGTTATCTTTATCTGTCAGTTCATGGTCGGGGCAATGAGATAAAGTGTCAGCAGGTCCGTTCTTTTGTCCAGCAATATGTTTGATTTCTAGGCTGAATCTGGAAAGATATTGGGTACAGCATGCTTGGCATCAGCTGAGATCCTGGGGTTTTCTCCATCTTTTCAGATTTTCGTGATCTGACCATACAATAGTCTGGTGAGGGGATCCTTCAATGTAATGTCTCCATTCTTTTAGGGCATGGATGATAGCAAAGAATTCTTGTTCGGAGCAATGATAATTTCGTTCTGCAGCAGTGAATGATTTTGAGAGATAAGTGATGGGATGTTTGACACCATTGTTATCTTTTTGCAGAAGGATGGCTCCTGAGGCAAACTGGGATGCATCGCATTCAATTTCGAATGGTTTTGCATAATTGGGCATGAGCAGTACGGGTTCTTTGAGGAATTTGTCTTTTAATTGGGTGAATGCTGTGTTGCATTCTGGGGTCCAATTGAAAGGTTTGTTCTTGCTCATGAGTGCATTAAGGGGTTGTGCATGGTCAGCATATCGATGAACAAACCTTCAGTAGAAGTTGCAGAATCTGATAAATTTTTGGACATCTCAGGTGCATTTTGGTGTGGGCCAGTCTTTAATCCCTTTTAGTTTGGTGGGGTCCATGGATACTGAGTCTGGTTTGATGATGACACCAAGGTATTCAAGAATTTGTTTCTCGAACTTGCATTTTTCAGTCTTCAAGTATAGATTGTTATCTTGAAGTATTTTTAGAACTTTGCGAGTGATCCATCAAAGTTCTTCTTTGGTCTTGGCATAGATCAATATGTCATCTAAATAGACTATGACGACACCTTGATTAATGAGTGATCAGAACAATGAATCCATCATTGATTGGAATGTCGTGGGAGAGTTACACATTCCGAAGAACATGACAGTGGGTTCAAATAAGCCTTTATGAGTTTTGAAAGCGGCTTTCCACATGTCTTGAGGGTGAATCCTGATGTTGTTATATCCAAGGCGTATGTCGAGTTTGGTGAAATATTTTGTGTCTTTGAGTTTGTCGAGAATTTGGGATATAAGGGGAATAGGATAGGCATTTTTGATGGTGTGTTCATTGAGATACTGATAATCTTGACAGGGTCGTAATTTTCCATCTTTCTTTCCAACAAAAAAGAAAGGGGAAGCCATGGGGGATTTTGAAGGTTTAATGTAGCCTTTGTCGAGATTTTCTTTAAGGAATGTATTGAGTTCTTGTTCTTCTTTGAAAGATAATTGATATGATTTCATTGAAATGGGGTGGAAGGAGGGTTTAGTCTCGATTTTATGATCCCATGAGTGAGGCAGAGGATATTGTTCTGAGGCTTTCTTGTCGGATACTTTCAGGAATTCATGGTATTCTCAAGGAACGGCTTTCTTTGGGTCGTCTTGTCCTTTGGGTTTATACTGTTGATCGAGGAATATGGAGGCAGATGATTTAAAATTGATTTCTTCGAAGTTTTGTCCAGTTGGTTTGAGGTAGGACAAATTGTTGATTTCGATGGGGCCATTGTCATCTTGCATTGAATTTACAAGTTCTTGAAATTGCTTTTGTTTCCAGGGATGTTGTCTCCATTGTAGGGTACCGTTTTCCCAATCTATGTCTGGGTTGTGTTTCTGAAGCCATGGAAGGCCTAGAATCATACAAGGGCATCCTAGACTTGTGACTTTGGGTTTGATATCCATGTCGATTCCATCGACAGTAATCATAAGAGGACAGTAATGTGTAGCAGTTCCTTGTTTGTTTGCTGTACCATCGGCGTTTCCTATAGTGACAGGGTTTTTAAGAGGGCAAAGGAGAGGTTCAAGATTATGAATTTCGATGAATTCGGGGTTGATAAAATTTCCAGATGCTCCAGAGTCTAGAAGGGTGAGGACTTCCATGTTTCCCTT
Source organism: Leucoagaricus sp. SymC.cos (assembly GCA_001563735.1). Taxonomy (NCBI): domain Eukaryota; kingdom Fungi; phylum Basidiomycota; class Agaricomycetes; order Agaricales; family Agaricaceae; genus Leucoagaricus; species Leucoagaricus sp. SymC.cos. The sequence goes on along the minus strand of LSHD01014658.1, from coordinate 4,903 downwards.
AGAGTTCGAATCCACATTAAGGCAACAAGGAAGATGTATTACTTGACTAGGTGATTTGTGGAGTTGTACATTGTTTATAGAATGTCCAGCACTCTTGAGTGGATGAGAACTAGAAGGTGAAAGAGGAGGACTTGACATAGACTGTGCAAGTCTCCTTAGGCAAAATCCTTTATGTTCTGGATATCTGAGCAGGAAATAGAGTCGAGCATGTTGATTTCTTCATAGATTTCTTCAACTTCACTTTCTTCAGCATCATCGACGAGTTCGCATATACCTAGCATTTTCTTTTTGCTGAGGTGTCGTTTCCCTTGTTTGTTACAGGATATGGAATTTTGGGGGACATTGCGGGAAAATTTGGATCATAAGGATGTATTGGGCAATGAAGAAGTTCTGGGACTGATTCTGAATGCCAGGGATGGTCATAGGAGTTTGCGGAAAGGACATTTGGCAGTGTGATGACCTTGTTTGTGGCAACAGAAGCAACTGCCTGAGTTCCAGTCACATTTCTGTTCATCGGTGAATATGGTGTTAAGGTGTTCTTGTACCAGCTGGTCTGTGGCAGCTTCGACTTGTTCTTGGAAAGTCAAGTCATTGTTTTTGGACTCGGAGTCAATATTTTGGTCAAGAAATGTTTTGTCTGCTTCCAGATGGATGTTGTTGATCCTTTCTGAGATAGCGTCGATGTCCATTGCCATAGGGTCTTTCTGTGGCATTGTGGTGTGAGGCAAATGGCTCGGTCTATAAATTGGAGTCGAAAAATTCGATGATTTATGTTTTTGACATTGGCCCATTTGATGTCCTCTGGAATGTCCAGCATTTCTCGCAAGATAGCTTTCTTCCATCTTAGCAACTTGAGCCTGTGCTTGGGCAGTGGTGATCCAAGCATCGAGGGTGTTCGCAGGGTTCTGCGAGATTGTTTTATATGCAATTTTGGGGTGTAGGCCATTCTTGAAGTGATAGACCTTCTCCATGTCTCCTGTAATTCTGGTTTGTGTGACCAAGGAGCAGAATTCAGAGATGTAGACTTCAATGTCTCGATTTCCTTGTGAAAATGTTGAGAGACAGTCGAGGGCATCAGCTTGAGTGCTAGCTGGTTGGTATGAGGTGTCCATCTCTGTCCAGAAGGTATTGTAGGCTGTGGGTGTGAAGCCTTGGGCTGCATTTGAATTGGTTTTGATATAAGCAGATTTCTATGATGCTGCTGGTCCATCCATATAGGATAGGATCCATGGGACGGCAATTATGTTGTCAATATTGCTGGCAGCATTATTAAATAGTGTGGCATTTGCTGAGATATAGAGTTTGATGGCTTCTTTCCATCGTCAGTAATCCTTTGGATTTCCAAGGAATGTTGGTGGAGTGTTAAATTTAGGTCGTTTTGGAGTTGTTGTTGCCATGTTGGATATGTTGGTTGAGGATGGATTAGGTTGCGGGTTCGGAGGTGTTTGATGTGGGGTTCTAGGTGTATTCCTGATGGGTGGTGGAGGTGTGTCTTGGGTTGATCCAAGCGGGTTTGGAGTGCAACTCTGAGGTTGTGTCAGAAGTGGGGGAATGGTAGGTTGTTGTGAAGTTGACTGTAATTTGGAGGTGGAGTTGAGGGTATTTTCTCTGTTTGATAATGCCTCTCGGATAGTCTGTTTGTATGGGCTGAGTGCAGTGTTGGCTGCTCTAGTTCTGATGTAATATAATCGTTCTTGTACAACGTCAAGATCGAATTTTGAGATGTTAAAGAGTTTGTTTGCGATGAATGATCATCATTGTAGGAGGTACTCATAGAGCCTTGATTTGAGTTTGTTAAGCAGGGCTTTGGTTGATTTATCTTCCTAGAAGGAGATGGTATTGTTGAGTTGAGCAGGGTCTTGGGTTTGTACTTTGGAGATTCCTTGTTCAAGTCTAGTTTCTTCTTTGGGGGTGAGTTGTTTGAGTTGTGTTCAGGTGAGCTCAGCTTTGAGCAATTGGGTATCCTGTTTTTCTTTTCCTTTTCTTGAGGAAGCAATCACAGGTGTGTTAGTGGGGGATGGGGTGCTCAGGAGTTTAGGTGACAGTTCAGGGGAAGGTGAAGCAGTGTGAGTGGTTGATTTGGTAGTGGTTTCTCCTGATGATGAACTAGGTGGGGGAGAGTTCTTTTGACTTTCTCTGGCTTCTTTCCTTTGTTCTGAAGTGGTGGGGTATGGGGCTCCTGAAGAGGTGGAGTATGTAAATGATAAGGGTGAGGGTCAAGGTGGTATCATGAAGCAAGACATGCAGCATCTAGGTGTGCGGTTAAGTTATTAGAGGTTGCAGTCGAAGTAGTTGTCCAGGAAGATGAAGAGGAGTTGGAGTGGGTAAAGAAGGCAATAGTGGAAGAATAGGGGTATGCGGAGTAGTAAATTCAGTTTGAATAAGTCAGTGACCTTGGTTTGACTTCTTCTACAGTGACACACAGGGTGTGTAGGACAACAGGGACTTAGCAGAGGTGTGTCAGATTATAACTCTTGTTAACGTTCTGAACTAGACAATCATTGTTAAAGGTTGGATGGACCCTCTTGTATGATGACAAGGATAGTGTGGAGAGTCTAGTGACTGTGGCATAGAGTCCACAATAATCAGGAGCCTAGTGATAGAGCATAGAGCTGATTGGGTGCAGGGAGCCTAGCAATAAGAGCATAGAGCCTGCAGTATAGGGTTGCCTAGTGATAAAGCATAGAGCCCTATGGAGTCCAGAATATGATGCATGCAGAGGTTTGCAAAGGAAGTTATATACTTATGTTATTGCTACCCAGCCTATCTGTTGGAATTGGCAGGCCTTGCCACACACTTAACTGACAAAGGTCTGGCATTAAGCAGGGCATAATGTGCAAAGGTACGAGTGCACCATATACACAAGCTAACACAAGTAGAGTTTAAGAGAGCGACTGATAAGAGCTCAACTAGAGGATTCGAGCAAGAGGATTATGCACAATATAAACTAGTATATAACTTGGAGTTATCCTATGAATACATTGAGTCTTATATACAAGTTCTACTATACCAACTATAGACTATGACTAGGTCTATGGATAGAGTTAGAACTATCAAGAGTCTGGAAGAGAGTCATACTCTATGTGCTATGGTCAAGAACTGCTACTGGGCATAGTCGAGGACAAGAAATGTAAAGTAGAGGCATACTATGATCACATGAGTGACCTGTTACTAAATATAGAGGATGGATCAGAAATAGAAGAATGAGTCGAACATAGACTCATTAGAAGGGAAAATAGGCATGTCCGGATCAAGAATGATGTCACTGTCTGTATAAGGAAATAAGGTTCTGTCGATCATAACACAATTAGTCTCTTGGTGAGAGGGGTGATCAGAATGTGAAGGAGTGGGGTCATTGATGTCATTCCAATCGCTCAGTTCATTTGTGACTGGCTTCGTCTCCAAAGGGTGGCACAAGCTGCCCTTTCCTCCTCATTCTGCTCTGCTGGGCACTCCCCCTGATCTCAAGGGGATGCTTGCAGCACTTGTCCCCCAGCCACCTCCAGGCCCCCAGATCTGCGGGTCAGCTGAGTCAGCTGACCCAGCACCTCCTCCCCCTCTTTCCGCACGTGGTCCCCCTTCTGAGGCCACTGCTCGTCCTCTGGCTCCCCACCCTCCCACTCCCCCCAGGCCACCTAGATCCCCGAAGCACCCTTCTCCCTCATCAGCTCCGGCCCCCAAAAGGTCGTATGCTGACACTGTTCATGATGTCACTGCTTTGGTCAACTTGGCCAAGACAGTTCCAGATCTCCCATCTGACCACATCATCGCGATGTATCAGGCCTCCATCCCTCCTCTTCCCTCTTGAAGGAAGATCAAGTCAACTGTTGCTGGGCCTTCCCAGCGTCAGATTTTAGTCAAGTCTGAGACAGTTGTTTCTGCCTCATCCTTCCCTTCCCTGGTTGGCATTGCTAACTGTTCTCTCGCTAAAGTTGACCTTCGGGTTGACTCGTGCACTTCTGCTTATGGAGGGGTCTCCCTCTTTATGTCTCATGTGGTGACTGCTGAGGAGATTCAGTTAGTTGCTGCGACTGTTCACAAGTACCTGGGTCACCAGGTTTCTGCCTCTCTCCCCACGTCGCGGTCTTATCTTAAGATTGTAGACGTTCCCTACTTCCGACCTGGTACCACAGACCCTGTGGACTTGGACTATGTGAAGGGCATTATGGCCAAGTCGCACATGGCCCCCTCCTTCACCCTCACTAATGCCCCTCATGTCATGCGCAACTCTACAAAGTCGGACTCAGCCACGATCTGGTTTGACGTCGTTGATTCTCAGTCAGGCGCTTCTGCTAGGCACCTCATTAACTCTTCCTTCCAGTTTGGTCTGGCCTCCTGCCCTGTGCGGGCAGCCCAGTCTCATGCTGGGGACCCTGTATGTCAGCATTGCTGGTGTTGGGGTCACTCTACTCGCTCCTGCCATTTGCAGGCCCCACGTTGTCCACAGTGCTCTGGTCCTCATTCTGAGGCTAATCATCGCCTTCTCGCTGGTTGTTGTTGGGATAATCCCTCGGCCAACCCCCCTGTGCCAGCAACCATGGAGGGAGCCCCATGCCCTCACACTGCTCACTGTGTGAACTGTGGTGGTGATCACAGCGCGAGCGACTGAAAGTGCCCGTACTGGCGGCACTGCTTTGACTGGGACTAGTTGGCTCATTGGGCTAACTGGGACTGGCAGGGGTGGATGGCCGCTTCAGGTGCGACTTCCAAGAGGCAGGAGGACGAGCATCAGGATAGGGCAGCATTCCAGCATCAGCGCACATGCTGAGTGCCTTCTGATCGCGTTCGTGAGATCAAGTACCCATTGTTCGGCTTGTGGCTGGAGAGCGGGGAAATCGGACTCAAGTTCATACAGACGTCTGCAGGACTGGCTATGGTTTTGTAGTATGTAGTGTGACTTGAT
>KQ963465.1:4468-18586 GCA_001563735.1 Leucoagaricus sp. SymC.cos | reverse complement strand
AGGAATGGAGTACTGAGAATCACATCATAGTTGGATAGGTTTATTACATTGAAGTATTGGTCCTCGTGAGTACTGAGAATCACATCATAGTTGGATAGGTTTATTACATCAAAGTATTGGTCCTCATTGACCAATTGATAGGAGAATTTGACTTTTGTTCCATAATTAACTTTGGTCCGAGATCCTTGGACTGCCATCTGAACTTGTATGGGATTTGCTAATTCAATCTTCAGCAGATTCAACTGCTGTACTAAGTTGCTTGAAATAAAATCCCCTAAAGAACCAGAGTCAAGAAGTGCTCAAACTGGATGTCCATTGATTTTGGCCACTACCACTATTGGTCTAGGGATTGGTCTTGATGTGTCCTTGACTTTTGATGAGTTTTGTTGTACTGCAGAGTAAGTTCCCATTTCGACTTGTTGTCCATTGATCTCCATTGACATTGTGTTTCTGTCATCACAATCCAGGTCAATTGTAGCTATGGGAGGTTCATTGAACAACATGTTCATTCCATCCAGATTCTCAACCCAGTCAGGCTGTTTAACTTTCATTCAATAGAAGAGTTCTGACAGGCCCTCTAGATTGTCGGGAGGTTCTGATCTGGTCATGATACCATTTTGTCATGCGAGTTGCTTGTTTACCCAGTCACAAATATCAAATTTCTCATTTAGAAGAAGCCAACAACTAATGCCATGATCAACATCTAGTAGGTGGTCTTGAATTATGTATTTGGCAATTGATTGTGGGTGCTATCTGAAGATGTATGACTTCTTGATGGTGATCAACCCATATAGCACCTCACTCTGGATTCTCCATTTCCCATACTCAGGGTTTTGATGTACCTGCAATCCCCATTTCGAAGGTAAGAGTTTTTGTATGATGCACTCTAGCCACATTCAGGAAATTGATCCAACTTCCTGCTGTTGCTGCTTTAAAAACAGATCATCAACATATCTGAGTGCCTCTGGGTTTTTTGTTGAATAATATCAGACTGTTGATTGATAAGGTTTGATTGGCTGATAATCACCATCACTTGGGTAAGTTTCATTCATTTAGTTATTGACCCAAGCTGATGTTCTTTTGAACAAGCTTAGTGGAGGTTCAATAGTCAGGTCATTTAGAGCACAAAAGTTATGAGCACCTAGTTGGATACCAGCTGGTCAAAGTATTGCAGAGTCATTAGACTTAGTCCCATTGGAGGAGTTTTTACCTGATTCCTCCATTTCCATTATCCACATAAATTCATCATCGTTCACTCACATTTCGTGAGGTTCCTCAATACAAGTATGAAATTCAATTTCACTTAATACTTCCAAAGGGTCCTCATTCATGGAGCTGTCAACGTCTATATCCATCATTCCAAGCTCAATCAAATTTGAGCACTCAGTTGTCTCAGCTAAGGAGCAAAGGTTTTTGGCTTCCTGAAGAGCCGAAATCTCCATGTTTCCAATATTTCTGCATCCAGGGAGATTACCACTCAAGGATGACATGTTCTGTCGTTGAGGACAGTGACGTGCTGTATGACCAACCTCCTTACATTTAAAGCATCAGTTTTCAGCCCGAAGATGTTCCTTTTCTTCTTCTGTGAAATTGCTTCTAGCTTTCTTAAATTGTTTTCGAAGAGAAGTTCGTTCATTCTGATTATAACCATTAATATTACGACGATGCTCGTTCAAGTTGAGACCCAGAGTAGAGTTGGTGTTTCGGTTATTGCTCCCATTGCCTGCTTTGTGTCCCTTCAACTTGTGACGTTTACTGAATGGGCCATTATTATTACCTTTATAGCCATCATTATTGTGTTTGCTCTTCTGGAAGTTCCTTGATCTTTTTTTATCTTTTTTGTTAGCAATTTCAACATTTCGCATCACTGATTGCGACATCTCAATTGTTTCAGCCATGCAGAGCACTTCATTAAATGATGACAGTTCTGGATTGAGTCATTCCAACCACAGCTGTTGCTGGATTTCTCTATTGAGGCCATACCATAACTTGGAAACCATGTCAATCTGATTTTTCTCTTCATTATATCCTAGTAGTGAGAAATACTCATTGAGCTGAGATGCATATTCACAGACAGATAAACTGTTTTGGAAGAAACATCCTAATTTCTGTCATTGTTGTGAGTGGAAATCAGCAGGGAAACAGAAGTCAAATAGTGCTTCGAAGAATTCATCAAGATTCCAACATTGAGGGTCAAGTGACATTTCATGGGCATAGAAATCAAATGCTTTCCCTGAGAGGAAGTGTGAGATGATTGATACATACCTCTCAGGTGGAGCATTCCCATCATCCACATAGTCCATTGATTGCCTTATGAAATGAAAGAAGGTAGGTGCTTCTGCAGTGCCATCATATTTCTTAGGAGAAACTGGTTTTAATAATGAAGAACTGTATCGCAGTCTCTGATAAGCCTGTTTATCATCTTCAGATGATGAATCATTTGAACTAGTTGTGGAATAATAAGAAGAGTTGGAGCTTGAACTACTGGAGGATGAACTTGAAGACAAAGAACTACTGGAATCTGAAGTGAATGACATGTTGGTGTCATCATCAGGGGAGTTTGAGCTATCAGAAGAATCATCAGAACTAGATGAAATTGAAGGGTCCGAAGGTGACCCATTTGGTTTCCTTCAATTGTCAGGCAGGGGTTCTAAATCAGAGGAGTTGCTTGACTCAGAATTTGTAGGACATTTATGCTTTCATTCTTTACCATTCCTTTTGCCCTTTGAGTGCTTGGCCTTAGATTTCTCATGCTTAGAACAACATTTGTATTTTTTCTTATGATTGCCAGACTCTGAAAGCTTCATTGAGTTGGCTCAAGCATCAGCAAAAGCACAACCAAGGTAACTCTTAGAGTCAATTTGACAAGAGGGACATAAGTTATCATCAACAGCGGTAGTCACATTGTTCATTCGAGGCCCATTCTTGCCCTTACTGGCTTCCCAGATGTGATGTATATGATTTCCAACACCATCTTGGTTATGAGAAGAGGTGGATTCTCCATGAGTAGAGTCCTTTGGGAAGTTCTCCTTAGATGAGATGTACTTGGACTTCTTAGTCTCCTTGGACTTCTTATGATGTTCTTTTTCCTTAGCCTTAGACCTTTTCTTATGCTTACTGTGTTTGCATTTTTTAGAATCATGATGACTTCTGACACTTTCAAACAAGACCTTCTGCATGTTAATGTTCATTTTGTCATTAGAATCACTAACAGCACCCCAGTTATGAGGGTCTATACCTTTGCCTTTATCCTTTGAGCCATTAGCGGCAGCCTCGGACTCTAATCCAGAGTGATGACAATGGTAAACCTCATGCTGTTCAGGAGTGAGGCTTGCCTCAGCTTGGTTGACAGCCTCAAGCTGCTCACAAGAGAGCTCTTTGTTTGGCTCGTCAAGCAGGTTGATCATGAAAACTGTAGGGAGAGTCTCTTTACTCTCAATCTCTTTATCTTGTGCACTGTCTGAGTCAGGGAGTGAACCCAATATATTGTAACAGTTCTCTGACCATGGTGTGCTAGCATTGACATGACTATGAGCATCTGTGTCCAGATGCTGATGACTACTAGAAGAGGCTCGATGCAATCTCGAGACCTGCTCCCATGACCCCAGAGGACTGGGGGTCAATGGCAACTGACTAACATCAGCACCAGCTACAGGTTTAACTATGGGGGAAGGTGCAGAACCCTCAGCTGCAGGGGCAGCAGTTGCCATGTCATTGACAGCATTACCTGAAGATGGAGCATCAGACCCCAATGAAGTAATCAAAGACTCACCTCCTTTGTCCTCTCCAGCAGGGGGACAATTTTCCTGGGCAGCCTTGCAGCTATGAAGATTGTATCTACCAGTGGCCATTCAGGAAGATGCAATCAGTGATGCTTAAATGAGATGTGTGTCGATGACCAGAAATGGCAGATTACCAGGTTGATTAGACTGGGGTCATCCAGAGGCCGGCGATGCTGACGAGGTAAGAGATAAGTTTGAGAGTGCCTTGTTAGGGCTAAGCAAGATAGACTTGTGAACTGTCGAAAATATGTGATGCGAGAGAGTGGACTGTTGCAGCACACAAAGAAACTCAAGATCGGACAAACTCAACAGGAGTAAAGTCATATTCAAGAGTCTGATCTAAACAAATACTCAAGTAGCTACTTATATACTAAATTATCCCATCATATTAGATAACAGAAGTTGTAGACAAACAAATAGGTCTGAAGGGGAATAGAGAGTGACAAGGTCATGAAACTGCTACACCATGGGCATGCCTTCTGAAGCCTCCAGTAACACAAGTACCACTGCTCGTGAGACCTGTCACAACATCAGCTGAGCAGAACCTTGCTTCATAACTAAATGACCTTCTTATACTCTTGAAAGGGTACACTGGGTTAATGCAGTGAGGAAGGATCCCTCCCATAAATGAGTGATTATATGTTGCCAGCCACTCCACTGCCTTGCTTGATCTCATACATCTAAACAGGAGAAATTCCTGAAAGGACTCAGTATCGTTCACGTCTGTTTCAACTTAAATGATACATCTAACCTCACGAATTGTAAGCTGTTGATTTTTGTTGCCAGATTGTCTGGTTGATTTATGTTCACTTCAGTTGATCAGATGTTACATGTCTGCTTTGATAAATTTGGTTTCTTTGTTGTTACAGCCTCTCTGGAAACCCTCAAGAAACTTATCAAGTTGGTTAAAGAAGAAAACCACAAGTGGCAAAATAAATTTGACAAGGGAGAAGTGCATGTTTGCTTGTTTGGTGTCAGTCTTCCTTTGGTTCAATGCATGAGACACAACTGTTGATTTTGTTCCTCTAGTTACTCAGACCCCCAGTTGCGAACACCGAGTATAAACTGGTGGTGCTTCATCCTGAACACTTCCTCCCCAAAGGGAGTGATCTTACCTTCTACTCTCAAACGAACAGCCAGGTATCTGGGAAAAGCTATGTCATCGGGCATGACCATACACTCCCCAAATTTCCTGGAATGCTCAGTTCTCTGCATCTTCCATCTTTTGCTTTCGACACAGACCATTCTGGGTTGCTGCCACTAAACATCTTCCTCGTCATGTTGAATGCCAAAATCAAATTCCGATGCTATATGAGGATAGCTTCAATGTAAGCCCTGTCACCACAGGCCCAGGAGCTCATTGAGAAGACTATCAAGCTGGTGGATTTAATCTACTGGGAGCCAGAGGTGATTTCAGAGCCTTATCACCAGCATGCAAGTAGAGCAATGGAAGTCACCCCACATGCAGTGCAAGCTCAGCAAGATATTGAGATGGAGCTGGGGATTAGACCACTTGGAGAGGAAATAAATGAGGATACTTTTTGGGCTTCTAGACTCCCTCATGTGGTTAGGTGCCCAGGCACCAATACATCTTTGGAAGAACACAGAGAATATGGACAGTACCTGATCTCAGGTCGTGGTATGTCTGGTGATCATGCTTGCTGCTTACAATCTAATCATGCTAGGTTTAGATTTTGACCTTGATTCTGATGATGAAAATCTGCTTGAGGAGCTTGGACTTGCACCCAACTCTCTATGTTTGTTGCTTTCTTTTTTAGGTCCTCCTGTACATTCAGCAATTTGGGTTAAGATGTCAACTGTCCTGAATCATCCCAACTGGGTGTTCATCCACATCAAGAACAAGTGCAAGAGTGGCAGGCAGCACTTCAAGTTTAATCATTATTTATATTTGCTGTTTTTGGCAGGATAGTTTTGAAGACTGTTTCTATGTCCCACTCTTGTTCATATGCTTTGGTATAGATTACGGTGAAGTCAAAACAAAACCACATTAAGGGAGTGGCAGGATGTGGATCCTGAACACACCCATAGCAACAGTGAAAGATTGCCAGCTTTTAAGCTATCCATTCACTACAGCATGCATGATTCTCTTACCAATTTGCCTATTTCACCTTTTGTCAACATCAGAGGCAGGTGTTAATCCCCATAAAAAGCCAGAGATTTTTATTTTATTTTAATCTTTGTCTCATCCTCTCCTGTCTTGTAAACACTCTCCACTCACCATCCAACAGTTTCTCAAGTTACAGTGAGCAAGCACTCTGTAGTGTTGTGTGGTTCCACTCAACCAACTCATCATCATAGCTAACCATCTCCTGGTTGTCATCCCAATGTAAATGCACCTGGCTGTTCCTTGTCAAAATATTGCCTGGTACTGATATGGCTTGCATTGGATAGCACTGATCATTTGGAGCCTGCTGAAAGCTAAGGAGAGAGTGTAAGTATCTACTGAACTATTATGATCGATTGTTCACATCACCCAGCTAACTTCTAGCTTTTCAAGACACAGCAAGGGCTTGACTGAAAAACACTAAGGCTATATCTTCCCCAAATGTCCGTCAATGTCAGATATATTATCCTGACCTTTCATTTCAGTCACTGTTGTACACTCTGTCAATGATCAAATGGTATTTGGGTAACATTGCCAGCTTTCTTTAAAGAAAGTTTCCGAATTAACCTGACTTGAATGGTGTAAGGTATTCTTGAGCAAGGTGTACAGGTGCCTTTGTATCTGACTGTACCCTTGTGTACCATGCTAATAATGTCATTGCTGGTTAAAAATGGGTTTACAGGCTGGTGCAGGCCATGTATGAGAATTTGGGGTTCTAATTCTGCTTCTCTGTGAGGTTTTCCATTGATAAGCACACCTTTGTGAGCCATATGAATGAGTAATAATATTAACATTTCCAAAAAAGCTCATAAACAATAAGTCACTGAGGGATACAAATTTATTGATGAAACTTATGAATAAAAAAGGGGTAATAGTTCTTAAATGCAATCACCTGTGGTCTCACTTTGGTTAACAACCTGGATCTCTGCTTTGTGGGCAACATTTGAAGGCCGTTGGAGAATGGCTATGATGCCAAAGGGCACAATGAAACTGCATCCTGGTGACCACTTGCATTTGGCACATATAAGAATTGCACATGAATTCTGTGTCCCTATTCTAAATTCCTCATAGTGCATATGTGCACCTATTCTATTTTATCCCATTGTTGTCTATGCCAAAAGAAACCAGTTCTCAAACACAAAGATGAAAAAAATAGTCTGCTGTGCATTACACAGATCCTTGAATGAACACTCTCTGAGTGTGAGTATGATTCAATCACTAAACTTTGACAGGTGCTCATAATACATTTACATCCCAGAACAATAAGAGAATAGTTTTATGAACAGGGTTGTAGTAGCAGGATCTGGATACTCTCCTTCCTCAATGGGCTGTCTCAGTGTATCAGATGGAGACTCTCAGACCCATTGTATCCAGGCAGTGGGTGACATGAATTATTGTGCCATGCAACACCTAGACAGTCAAATCTGAGTTCTACAATTGACAGCAAAAGCAATGTTTCACCCAATTCAAATTTGACTCATAACCCTTGGATACATTCCTCAAGCACCACAGCTGGTCATAAATCATCATGTAGGGGATGTTGTGTGCAAATGCATCATCATCAATCTCTGTTTTTAGTTATAGCAAGCTATAGTATATGTATGGCATTACATAGAAAGTAGAGTCCTTCTATAGTTCTATAGCATTCTATAGCAACACTCCAACACCATAGTCTTGGTATAATGCAAGAATGTGCTATTTTTAGATTCAAGTGAGGAGGGTTTGGTAAAGTGTTATGACATTGCATAGAAGACAAGTGGGTACTGTGAATTGAAGATGACCTTCTTTTGTACTTGCTTATTCTCTAATATAAGAAATGCTTTTAAGAGACAAAAAGATCTTTCAACACATGTTGCAAGTAAATTATAATAGCTATTTCCTAACATGCTAAATACATGCAAGTGAGAAAAAAAATTTTTGTCAAAGAATTTGTTGAGCTATGCTTCATTTTCAAATGTAAGTAAAGTTGACTTTGACAAATGGGGATCAGCTGCTTTGCCAAGTGAGGGAACTAAGTTAATAGGACTACAAATTTGGTTCAAGAGAATAATATCCCACAAACTTGATGCACACCTTGTCTTGCACACTATAGTAGGTACATATCTGTGAGTGGATAAAAAATGGGCCTTTCTCATAGGAGTTATCAGGATGAGATTTTAAAACAGTATCCCATCTTTCAACATAGCAGGAAAATGAGTTGGTCAAATCAGGTATGTTATGAGCAAGAGGTGAGATGATGTAGAAGATTATACAAATTGTTCTAACCAAATGACCTATAACTTGTTAAATATGTGGAAGTTCTAGTTGTGAGAGTGCAAACCTTGAATGCCACTTTGTGGCCACTCTTGTTTAGGATCAACATTGAAAAATGCAGCATCTGACTGACTATATAGCTAGGCTTGAGAAGGTGACTCAGCTGTAAGAAGGAATGATGGTATAACAGAATAGAGATGATGATAAGAGAGCTGCTGGAGTTAGATATTTGTCCAGACTTCAAGTTGAGAGATGATGAAAAAAAGATCAATTATTTCAAAATAGTGTCCAGAACTACTCAGTGGAGTTGAGGATAAAACAAACTGGTGAAGGTCTTGTAAGGCCCCAGGAAGGTCTGGGAGCTGAAAGAGTTTAGCAATATCTTAGATAGGTTGCTGGCAAATATGAGAGTCATAGAAAAGGTCAAAAACTGTGTTTGAGCTTATTTTGAGTATGTTATAGACTGAGATAATATTCAAGAATCTTTTATGTTTCCTGATTGTCATAGATAGACTTTTGCTAGCTTGAGCTCACCTAAATAAACTCCCATCTCTCACTCCAACCTTGCCTCTATTGGATTTATTAAAGGATACCACATTAATAAGGTACTTCTCAATGATTATGCTAATTCTCTATATGAGATAATCTATCTCAATAGATAACACAAATATATCTTTACAAATAATATATGCAAAGCTCATATTAATGAATGGAAGCCCATTAATTTTAATAATGGAGGAATTTTTTAGACTCATCCTTACCTCCAATACTCTAGAGAAGAACTGTATTGCTACATCACCCAAACTATAGAAAATAGCAAATGCCAAGACAACAATGCAATTCTCTCACTATTAGAGGTAGTCAACCAAAAACTTGCTCTGGTAACAAGTAGACCACATAGCTCCTCCTCTTTCTCTTTATCATCTATACATTCCTTGTCACTCACCTATTGCACTAGCAATAACCCACCCTTGGTGAAGCCTCACTGCCACTACCACTACAACTAAGACAACAACTCAGACCTCATCTCCTAGTTATCAGTCTGATAGCTCCCAGTGATCAAAGATGTCATCAATGCCTATCAGATCACTCCTCCTGTCAGAACCCAAGAACTAATTATTATATAAGGCCAGATTCTTCTTTCCTCTTTTTTCATACTATTATTAGTCTTAATTCTAATTTCTATTCTGCAGAACCCTTCTTCTCAGTGCTTTGTTATATGTTTCATACTTTATCTATTTATTTGTGTAGATTACATATTGTCTCCATTCCTACCTTCTATTCCTAGACTCATATAACTATTTATACTATGTATGTAGATCTTCAGATCAGACTTTGATCAAGAATTGTTCTTTATATAGATTACAGATTGTTCTTTCTTTCTTTTCATCTTTCTTTTTCTTATATTCTGTCTTAACTCCATATTGTTTATCTCTTTGACTTTTTCTCTTAGACATTCATCATAGATATTGACTGGCCTAGGCCTTGGATGATATTTCACTTGTATCTGCTGCAGACTGCAACTTATTGTTCAACTTAGATAGTAATACTTAGGATGGTAGTCCTATGATGTGTAGTAACATTCTCACAGCTGTTAAATAGAATGTTCAAAGAGATTGAAGTACAAGCTTTGATTCTTTTCAGTTATTGTCTGTATACTTCTACTTGCCTCTCTGAGTCATCAATGTCTATCAGAAAGTCTCTGATAGATTATTACAACAAGCACTGGTTTATTCCCAGAGAACTGCCTAACAGATGTCATCTCTTAATTTAGAACTTAAGAGGTGAGTATAATTCTTCTCAGATTCAGTTGAACATATCACTGTACATATGTGAAGGTGTTGGCCCCAAACTGAGATCATACTTCAGATATAATAACTGTTAATGAAAGTGTTCTCTGGAGCTTGAGTTGAAATTAGTTCATTCAAGATTATCTTGCAACTTGATGCTGTTTGTTCTAGATTTGTGGCATTTTCAAATTGTTCATACTATATGATGGTAATAGTCACACTCCATTGTTAAAACAAAAATATTAGAATATAAATGTAAAATATTGTAGAATCATTGCAAATTGGGTATATAGAATGAATGATGCAGAACAAAAACATTAGAAAATAATTGTAAAATATTGTAAAACTATTGCAAACTAGGTATATAGAATGAACAACTCAGAATAAGGAATTAGATCTCCTGGCTGACATCTGACTCATAATCACTAGCCTCCTAGACCTCAGCAACAAGAGAGGTGCTCTTCCCTCAATGCTTTGAAAAAACTGTCCCAATAAATGAATGTTTTGGATAATTAATTACTTAATCAACTTTAGGATAAATCACATGATCTAAACGGATTTGGAGTCACAATATGTTAAAGTATAAAACCTTACTTTTTCATAAGCTTATGTAATCTGGTTGCTGAGCTATAAGTCAATTTGTTCAAGATGTCCAAATATTGGGACAGTTTTTTGAGCCACTGTATAGCAAAAGTAAAAACAACTTACACAGCTTAATGCCATGACATTGAGGTCATTTTAGCTGGGCTTCATCAGCTTTTCCTAGTGACCAGCAGCTCAGGTAATTTGCTTGAGGTTTTTAACAGGCACAAATGTTGCTTTTCACTTGTGAGACTGTGCTCCTTTTTTTTTTTTTTTTAACTCATAAATTTATAATGTGGTGCATGATAGCAGTCCACACCCAGGCCGATGACCTGGGATACTGTTACAAGGTAGGGCCAGAAATGACTAGATAGAGTACAATACAGATAGAGAGACTGAATCATCTACTGAGACCAGCAGCCATCTAATGCCCCCCTCAAAATGAGGGCCTTGTTAATATTTCAGTTCTGTTGAGGATGGCCAAGTGAGCACCTGCCCATATGCTCAACTGCTGACATCTTCTAGGGGATAACTGAAATGCCAACTGCCTTGGTGGCAGTACCCAGAGCACATAATAAGATGTGACACTGTGACTAGCACAGTGCACAGCATGCAGGCATGGGGCTCCTGCAGGGATTAGGCCCTGGGAAGGCAGCACAAAGGGGTTACCCCTGCAAGGACCTGGGATGTTGGCAGCTGGCCACAAGGACCAGCATGCCAGAGAGAAGGGGGAACAGAGGAGTGAACTCACCTCAATGTCCCGGAGAGAAGAGGGCCCCAGTGGTAGGGGTCACCAGAGCCAAAGAGGGCAGGTGGGAGGCCAGCCTGAAAGAAGGAGGATAAGTCAAGCGCAAATGAGCACTCAACAGAAATAGCAGCTGCTTATTCAGCAGAACTGCAGATTTGAAACTGGGGGGCCATGAAGGTGACTGGGGGATGTGCATGGCCCAAGTGCAGTACAGATGTGGCCAGACCAGCAGAGAGGCCCAACTGACTGCCAAGGTAGCCAGCAGGCAAGAGAGAGGAGGTGGAGGGAGCAGAGACTGCCCCACTTGATGCAAGAAAGACAGTAGAGGAGTACAGCCAAAGCATGCTCAACTCAACACCAAAGGAGCAGGTGGACATAGTGGACGTCCCAGCCATGGTAAAGAATGGATGCTGTGAACCCTAAACAGTGAGAGAGTGCAAACTGCGAGTGACCCAGGAGGCAGCAAGAATGTGATAAAGGAGGCACCCCAGAGCGAAGGTGGTGGTACATGGGAAAGAAGGGCTGAGACTGTGCTCCTTCAGGAGAAAGCCCAGTTAAAAGAGTGGATGGTTGAGTTGACAGAATAGAAGGCTGAGTTGAAGGAGTGGTGGTCAAAGTCAGAGGCTCATCAGAAAAACTTGCAGACAACAACCTGAAATCATCCCAGTTGTCATTCCTACTGCCACATGACACTTCAGCACCTGAACTGCCATCTGACCCATTTGAGGTCTCAGAGTCACCAGGAGACTGGGACTGGGAGTCTCACTGAGTTGTGCCTTTCATTAAAGTGTCACAGCTGATGGGCATAGTGGTCAACTGCTTCTTTATCCAGTACTGCCACCATCTTGGGTCATAAACAAGTGCAAACACTCCTGTTGTCATCTTGTCTAGTGAGCACAGTCTCATCAACCTCATCAATCTCTGGAACAATGGTACCCTCTCAACATGTCAGACCCCCCACCCCCACTACATGGCCCCTATGTCAATCTGTCATTGGAGTGCCTTGCTGCACTCCCTCCTTCTGGTTGTGCCCTCCTCTCTACTCCTTCAGCATCCTCTGGTCTCACCAGAGGGCTGCTCAATGCTGACCCCCTTCTCAATCTCAGTTGTACACCTAGGACAACTGCCAGGGCCAGGCATGTCTCCTACTGTCACAGCAGGTGACACAGCTCCTTATCTTCTTGTTCCCAATCCAGGGACACCTCTCCTGAGGGCTCTCCTACCCCATCTTTGTCTTGCGGTCTCTTCCAGGAGCTTGCTTCTCTATTGGCAGCTACCCTGTTTCCCAGTGCCCCTTTGAGGCCTACCCCACTTGCTCTGGACAGGTCTTTGGACACTGATGCCAATATTGAAGCAGTGAGGGTTTCTCTGTTCTGTTGCATCAACTTTATGTGGGAGATGCAGCAGTTCAATGTCTCTCCCCCTGCCGAGTTTGGCCCTCTCCTTGTACAGATGGCTGAGTTTGCTACTTTGGAGCCTTGGGGTATGATGGTTGTGAATCCTGAGGATGTCCTTATCTCAGAGTCAGTGTTTGATGCTGTCTCCTCTTACTTTCCTCCTTCCAAGTCATTGGAGGATATACAGATGTGTGAGCCTACTGCCCCACCCACAGAGATTGTCTCCCCAGGTATTACACAGTCAGTTTCTGCCCCCTCTCCCTCTAGTGTTCCTGACTGCCTGTCTGAGAATGCACTGGTTGGTGAGCCTCCAGAGAGTGTTCCTGCCCTGCCATCTCCTAAGCCCCAGAGTATCAGGAAGATGAAGGTGAAGAAGACAGCTGAGAAGAAGATGCTCTCTAAAGGTGTCCTCCCTCCCATGCCTGCTGCCTCTAAGCCAGGTGGCAAGTCCTTTGTGGCTGTTACCCAGGCTCATCCTGCTCCTGTTGCAGGCTCTTCCAGTTTGGTGGAGAACCTGGTCAATGTGGCTAGGCATTTCCCTAACCTTACTCCCTCTGCTATCATGGCTCTTGTCTGGGCTGATCAGGCAGCTTCCTCTGCTGCTCCCACTGTGGCAGCTGTGGCCAGGGTCAAGCACCCTATCACTTCCTCTGCTCCTGCACCTCCTGTGAAGAAGCCCAGGTCTACCACTCAGGGCCCTTCCAGGAAGCAGATTCTATTCATCCTGGACAACCCCAATGCCAGGCCTGATCTCAAGAAGATGCCCAGTCTTCTCAATCACTACCTTGCTGACAACAGGGTGACCAGGTTCTGAGTGGAGTCCATTGATATCACATATGGCAGCTGGTCCATTCAGACTAGTGATGTGCCATCTTTAGAGCAGCTCAACCTTGTTTGCGAGTGGCTGGGTAAACACTTTTCACCTACTGGTTTGGAGGCATACCTTCCAGCGTCAAAGACCTTCCTTAAGATCATTGACATTCCTTTCTTGTGAGCCGATGAGTCTTGCACTTCTTCTCCACACATTGAGGAGGTCATGCATCTTTTGCTGCATCACAACCACTTTGTCTTGGCAGACATCATTCATGTTGTCTGCAATTCTCAGGTGTCAGACACAGCAACTGCCTATTTCAAAGTCTGGGACTCCTAGAGAGGCACTTGTGCTGCTAACCTCATTGGGCATTCTCTTCAGTTTGGTTATTGGACATCCAGGATTCTGGAGGCCAGCGCAAATCCTGGGACCTCCCTCTGCCAGTGCTGCTGGAGATGGGGGCATTCCTCTCAGACTTGCCACTTGAAGGTGCCTTGGTGCTATTTGTGTGGTGGATCTCACTATGAGAATGTGCATTGTGTGTTTGCTGGTTGTTGCAAAGGGAACTCTTGTCAGAGTATTCCCAAGACTCCTGAGGGCCACCTATGCCCTCACCCCCCTTGCTGCTTG
>LSHD01014647.1:0-14870 GCA_001563735.1 Leucoagaricus sp. SymC.cos | reverse complement strand
TTACAACCCAAGCACCGATGATCCCAGAGCACCAGTCTACGAGAATGGCTTGCCAGCCAATTTGAATCGCCAGGCTATTTTCGAGATGCTTATCTCTCACTTCGTCCCAGAATACTGGTCCCAAAGCCGTAATCCTGCTTCGAAGCGTCTCAAGCCGGTCGGGTGACAGGGGCTCCGCTTCTTCCAATTGAATCTCGTCCGCTACCATAGACGTCAACTGGAAGATCTCTTCATTCAACGCTTCCAAGGCTCGTACTACGTCAGCCTCGGACACAGTGTCAACTGTGGAGAGGAATCGTTGGGCGAGTGCTAATTCCTTCGTAACCCGTTTCAGCTCTTCGCGTCGACTTTCTCTCGGGACCAGTACATGTTCAGCTACTTGTATCTCAGTCTCTGGCTGTGTGAATCCCCCCCTTAGGACCTCGTGGACTTGTTCTACTCCGGTCGGCAACTCTGTATCTATGAGATTTGGATTTGTGTCTGGCTCGCGACGGTTCCAAACCGTGCTCAATTGTTCTAGCGATCGTTCCAGAAATTGTGCACATGAAGTGTAAAAATAGGAAAAATAGGAAACGGAAAGTTGCCACCAGGTATTGGTGTAAAATTGTGGCTCTGGCTCAGAGGACATGAGTTCTGGAATGTTGGATATGATGGAAGGTAATAGGAGTCAAGAGAATTCAAAAATTGAGAGGGGGAAGAAGAATCCTTGCGACTATGCATGCAAATAGAGCATGTCATATTTAACGTCATGATCAGCCATTTACGCTCCCAAACGGCAACCCTCGTGGGTCAGCGCTTGGCTACAGTCTCGCGATTGATCTCCTCTCTCCATATTGTCATCTTACCCCGCTGCGCCAAACTCTTTACTCCTTGACTTTCTACCTGTCCCAATAATTAGATGAGCGACCTCTGCTCCAACGGCAAGGCGCATCGAAGCCGTTATCAAGCCCCATCTCCATCCATGATCAGACCCTGGTTTATAGTATATTCTCATTATTCGGGAATCGCAGGACTGGCCATATAAAGCTTGTGCACAATGTAACGCTGGTCATTGTCGCAAACCAATGTATATCTAGACGCTACTCTCGTGTTGATGCTTTCCCACAAGTCCGGTAACCTTGAGCCTGGGCGTATGAAAGTTCGAATCGCCAACAACTGTAATACATACATGACAAAGGACTCGGAATGGCTATCTAGCAGGGAGACTCGTAGTACAATCGGGTATGACCAGCATAAAGCACGTAGCAACTGATCGAGAACAAAGACACTGTGCAGGACATCGGCTATGATATCCACGAAATAGCGTACGTTCACAACGTCACCCGGAACGATAGGTTCGATTGAATGACTCGAAAAGAAGCACTCTCGTCCTCCAGTACCAAAGTTGTTCGCCATCACCATCTGCTGTACCGTACGCCTTCAGCCCCACTTCTGTGCTCCCAATAACGTGAAGAAGGGGACCTGGGTTCTGGATTTGCTTCCCGCCAAACTGGCCACTAACGTCCTTCATAGAGGGCGAATTGTATGCGACGCCTTCATCCCACGCGATCCAGGGCTGACACTCATCGGAAATCATCTCGGCTTTCTTTTTCCTGAGTTTTTCCGATATACCCATCAAGTCCTGAACACCTTTTCTAACTTGCTTTTGATACTCTTCCCCCAGATGGGAAGATATCTGCATTAGCTGCTCGGTAATCCAGTGGGTGTGTGCAGACAGAATATTTGCATCTGGTTCACGTGACATTTCTCGTTGACAGACGAGTTGCCTCCACTTTCTTGCTACTGTCTGCCCTTCTACAGTCTCGAGTAAGTTCGTCTGTGTTATGATGACTGTTTGATTCAGTACGTACCCTTCTTGCGTATGTTGCCATATAAAAAGCGAAGGTGAGCGTCGAGGGCTGGTTTCCCTGGGTACCAAGAGTCGACCCAGCCCATACAAGACCGAGTAAGGAAGACCTGGAGGATGGCTTGCGCAAACGTCTTATCAGCCAGGAAGCTCTCGTCCACCATGTCCGGACGTCGAAGTAAACCCCCGACGGAGACTTGGCCGCCCTTAGACCACCCAATCGACATTTCAATAACCGATTTTGCTATATAAATGATTTTCTCATTCAACGCTTTCACCTGACGCTCGACGTCCTCGCCAGAAACAGATGAACGAGTCTCGATTAGTTTACGTGCGTCCTTTAGCTCCTCGAGCCTCATCCCCAATAACTCGTTCTCCCACTGCTCCGAGTTATCATTTTCTTGTGGAGGATTGGGCTTCGTAGCTGGTTTCTGATAGCTGGAAGACGACTGCCGGGTGCTTCGTGGTTGCATAGCGTTGGATGATTGCTTTTTTTCTCGGTCACTCGGCGCTGTTGTGTAGTTATCCCGCTGCGTGAGCTCTCCTGGAGCGATAGCGCTTAGGATTGGCATCGAGTACTTGGATGGCAAATGATGCACTAGGATGGGTGGTGCGTGTAAAGTCACAGTCAGTTCTATCAAGCACAAACGTGTGGACAAGGCGTGACTTATCTAAATCTGACCAACCGGAAGGGTCTTGATTCAAGGCGATATAAACATGTCGGAACGATAATGATCGATATTGAAGCATGATCATGAAGTTGATGATGACACTTAGAGTCGCTCCTCCCGATTAGAATCTAACGCACCGAGAGGTACGTTTGTACTATCTTAGGGGCTATTCTTGGGTGACGGTTTGGTGCAGCGTTCCGGATGGGAATCTTCGGGCGATGCGTTCCAGCAAAACGAATTTTGTAGATCAGATGAAGCATCAATTTACATTTTGCATAGCTGTCGGGCTTCTCTGCCTGGCAGCGTGCCCAACCAGGGGCTAGGTGACGGGGTGGCCAACCGCCCTGTGATCCAGGCGAGGCATGGTTACTGCGCAGACACAAAATGCGCAGATTCATCGGGTGTGACTTGTGGGGTTTCAAAAAGGAAGCTACTGAGAGCAGTGAGCTCTGAGCTCGCTGCATGTACGATCTACGACTCCGGACGCAAGGTACATGAAAGAGGTCACTTTCCGTGACTGTCACACTTTCCCAAAGATGGGTAACTACACACAGAAGGCAATATTACGAGCCTTCTTCGAATTCTTTCGATCTTTGTCGAGCATTAAACATGTCTCAGTCCTCTAACTGGTGTGTGGAGTACTCTTCTATAGGGCCGAGTACTCGGTACTGATTCATGATACTGTGCGCAGAGTTTATTCTGATTTGCAGTCTCGCATCCGTGTGTTGAATCAGGCGTGTCACTCTTAGGTTTACACTGGATCCGATAATGATTCGCAGTATTCCAACGTCTTTCCGCAAGAGCTGACCAGGTCTAACCGAAAGGAATGATGATTGTGTAGATGTATCAGAATAGCGACTGCCTACTACTCGCCCGCTCCGCTACGGCGCTACCCTCACGATGCTATACCAGGATGAATGGTGTGTAAAACATGTGGTGAAGGTGTGACTCGCCATGAGGTGTCTGGACTGCGAGTTTCTGTCATGATCAGTCGAGTGGAGGTTTTCCATCGACTGGTCTTCAGTTACGTTTATGGAATTGACACGCTGATCGATCATCCACAGGAGTTGATAATGGCGAATCTGCCGTTCTTGAGCTAATATAAGTCTAGGACGTACTTGGGACCACTGTCCTTTAACCCGTATTCAACAGAATCCATACTGCCCCTTCATCCACGAGCATGTCGAGAGCTAAATACACTGGACGAGAACGCAAGTTACTCCTCGCATTCGACGTCGGAACCACGTACAGTGGCATCTCGTACAGGTCATCAATTGCATCAACTCGGCTTTTGCAATCTCTGTCAACTTGACTGATGACACCTTTAGTATTCTCGACCCAGGAAACGAGCCTAAAATTCTTAGCGTACAGTTGAGTTACTATTCTAGTTTCATGTTTTTGCATATCTGACGCTTAACGCAAGATTCCCAGGACCAGAAAGAATTCGTAATGCAAAGATTCCGTCGATCCTGTACTACGACAAGAACGGGCGTGTTTGCGTGGCTGGTGCTGAGACTGAAGAAGAGGGCATGGACATAATGGCAGACGAGGAAGGCTGGGTCAAGGCGAAATGGTAACTCTTTGTTCTCTCACGCGCTGTGTGTTAGCTCAATCTCAATAGGTTTAAGCTCCATTTGCGTCCAAAGACACCGGAATTTGCTACCGGGGCCCCTGCTGACATCCCCAAACTTCCTCCAAACAAAACAGCCGTTGATGTCTTCTCCGACTTCTTGGAGTATCTGAACGCCTATGCCAAACAGTTTATCGAAGCCAATCATCCCGGAATTGGCACCAGTCTCTGGAACGGTCCAGAAATACACTATGTCTTATCTCACCCTAACGGCTGGGGAGGCCCCCAGCAAACCATGATGAAACGCGCTGCCGAAAAGGCTGGTCTTATCAGAGCCGGTGGGCGCAACAAGCTCTCTTTTATCACTGAAGGCGAAGCCAGTCTCAACAGATGCATTGACCAAGGCCTCATGACCGAGTCCATCCGAGTAAGCAGAAAAGTTGTTGAGCGTGCTTGCAATGACTAATACCTCGTTCGAAGAGACGGGAAGGTGTCTCTATTGTTGACGCTGGAGGAGGAACACTCGATATTAGTGCCTACGCAGCAATGGCTGACGGAAAAGGCTTTGAGGAAATCGCAGAAGCCCAATGTAAGATTTGCTACTCGTTGGGACTGTGCATTTCTAATGTCTCTCTTAGGTCACATCAAGGGATCCATTTTCGTTACTGATGCTGCGGAGAAGCACCTGAATAGTGAGTCAACGCACTGTGCACACTGATTACTGGTGCTTACCCTGAGATGGCTCCAATCAGAAATCCTCTGGGGTTCACAGTTCGCCAAGTTCATTGACAAGATGAAACAAGAATTTGACACGAAGACGAAATGCTTGTTTGAGAATCCGTCCAGGCCCCAATTCATCCGCTTTGGCAATAAAGACGATATGGACTTGATATTGAAAATCAGATCGGGCGCGTTACGCCTCGACGGGTATGCACCTAATATATACATCACTCCTCAATGCTCATCTATCTACAGAACGGTTGTGGCTTCGTTCTTTGAACCCTCAATTAAGTGTATTGTTGATGGTGTGTTGGAACAGCGTCGTCGCGCTCATAGAAGGATTACGGTACGCGTGCTGCATCGTCAAGCAAATTTTCTTCAAGTATAACACCTCCAAAGAGCGTCTTTCTTGTTGGTGGGTTTTCGGAGAATGAGTTCCTCCTCAAGCGGGTGAAGGAGGGGTTAGAGCCGCATGGCTTATCGGTTTTCAGACCATTGAATACACAACTGTAAGCATTAAGATCAGTTAATAGGAAAAATGGACCACTCATTGTGTATTTTAGAAACAAAATCGTCGCCGACGGTGCTGTATCCTTCGCTTTGGACCACCCCGTTCTCTCTAGGGTCACACGTTATGCGGCTGGAACAGAAGCCAGGATACTATATAAGCCGAATCTCCTAGAACACAGCGAACGTCGTGCTCAAGCCATTGTGGACTTGGCAGGGAACCTGCGTATTCCAAGAGGATTTGATATCATTCTTCCACGGGTCTGTCTTCGATAGGACTCGCTGATGACTGTCTCATCACTTACCTCTGACATAGAACACCCAGGTTCTTGAAACGAAGGAGTTCCGCAGCTCATACTCAAGACTCGCATCAAACCCGGAGGACCTGAAAAAGATATACTACGATGAAATACTGTGCTATCGAGGAAAGGAGCTTAAGGATGGAGACAAGTTCATAGGCGATGATCCAGGTATGGTTGTCTTTTTTTCGAAGGCGTGGGTTCCCTGAGCCTTATGTCTAGACAATTATCACGAACTTTGTCAAGTCAAGGTAGATGCGAGGAATATACCTATTTCTTTTCATATTGGTCCCACTGGAAGTTATTACAAGATTGCGTATGAGATTGTTATCCTGTTCGGAGCGACGGAGTTGAAAGCCCAGGTAGCGTGGCAGAAGGATGTAAGTTAGCGTCACTTGCATATATTTTTTGCAAACTGATTTGTCTACTTCTAGGGAATCGAGAAGAGGTTAGTCGACTTGTTTCTCGGACTCGAGGTGCCCATCATGATATACCGACACGAACTATAGGGGAGACGCAGGAGTCATCTATGAAACAGATATCTGAAGGAGGTTTGAGGATTCAGTCGTCACGGTCTTCAGAGCTGCCGTTCACGTTACAGATCCAGGCGTCGGTTCTCATTTCTCAGACCCGTCTTGTCACGATTTATTTTCTGTTTGTCACTGTATTTGTACGCGAATTATTCGTGATTTCACTTACCTGGGAAATATTAGAAATCGCGTCAACGTTGGCAGTAACATCTATCTTCTGGCAATGTATCACTTATTCTTCCCCTCTCACAACCACAATGTCATCCCATAGCACTCAAGCGACGATAAATGAGCTTCTTGTAGGAAGTTTTGACGACGCGGTGCAGGTTTTGGTTGGACAGCTACTTGATATTATCAAGACCCGTGCGCTACTGAAAGCCGTGGTGCTCCGGCTTTCACTACTCCGGCCTGCAGGAGATCTGGCACTCCAAAGGGAAGATCTTTGAAGCAAAGAGTGACGGGACCTTCCAAATTGCCTCCCTCGCCATCAAGCTTACTTTCAGTCACGAGTATCCCGACCTTCCACATCATTGCACGCAATGCAATGAGCTCGAGCTTCCCTTGATCCTTGATTAGCTTAAATATTAATCTGGGTCTAGCTGAGCGTCTGCGGAACGTAAGTAGAAAGGACAATACATCTCCAATTCCAGTAACTGCGAAAAGTATGTAAATAACCACCGCAGGGATCTGCCCCGCATTCTTCTGTTACTAATGCCAATCGTAGCGGGGCGCACCTCCAGAGCAGGCTCTTGGTATGAAATAACTATTCGCAGTGTTAATGAGAGCGCGGAAGAGACAGTGACAATTGAAAGCTCACAAAGCGGAGTTTGTTCAAGCGATGATTTTTTCCAAAGTCGTGTGAAGAATCACCTTCGGCTTTGTTATCAGGTCTCGATGTTTGGGATATAGACCATCGGGGCCACGTTCGGTTCCAGTGTGAGTGCGATCGAGCCCTAAGCTGAGGGAACAGGCAATAAATCCACCCTTCTCCTTAGTTGAATCGCCTCCGCCATCTTCGTAATCAAGCTCTGCAGTTTTAGGGTCGTACGGATCTCCCGACTTGATAAAGCGTGATTGAATATCTGACGACGTGATCTCTTCTCCGATCATTTTTCGAATTTTGAGACATATGTCGAGCAAAGGTCCGATGAGCTCCCGAAAAATCTTGTCGAGCTTGTTGAGTTGCTTTGGTGAAATGTAGCGGCACACTACGGGCAGGGCGCTCAGGGCGTCGACGACCTTGTCTTCTAGCTGCTTCCGAACCTCCGAGGAGATTTCACCAGAAACACTACAAGTGATGGCTCGCCAGCAGCTAACGACAACTTGTCCATCTAAGGGCAGTCAGATACTCAGTACACGAGGACATGATTGTTTCAGCCTACTGGTTGCTTTGATGTTTTCATATGTCTACTCCAAGTCTCCGTTGATTCCTTCACTCCCCACAACCCAAGCATCGATGATCTCAGAGCACCAGTGTACGAGAATGGCCTGCCAGCCAATCTGAATCGCCAGGCTATTTTCGAGATGCTTGTCTCTCACTTCGTCCAAGAATACTGGTCCCAAAGCCGTAATCCTGCTTCGAAGTGTCTCGAGCCGGTCGGGTGACAGGGGCTCCGCCTCTTCCAATTGAATCTCGTCCGCTACCACAGACGTCAACTGGAAGATCTCTTCATTCAACGCTTCCAAGGCTCGGACTACGTCAGCCTCGGACACAGTGTCAACTGTGGAGAGGAATCGCTGTGCGAGTGCTAATTCTTTCGTGACCTGTTCAAGTTTCAGCTCTTCGCGTCGACCTAGCCCCTCTCTCATCCCCTGTTTCTCGGGCCATCGCCGTTGAGATCCTTCCTTCGGATTAAGCTTTTGGACTTTGGCCTGACGTTGGTTGGGATTTGGACCATAGGGTGGCTGCCGACTGGAGGATTTACTCGATCCTGTTCGACTTGCGGAAGAAGTACTCTGATATGGAGGCTCAGAGCCACCGTGGATTACTTGTTTAGCGGGCTGGGCCCTGTCGTGTCGTGGAGAGTTACAGTCGTTGGACATGATAGAAAGTAATGAGGAATCAGCACGCAAAATAACGGGAAATGATCCTCAAAAGGAGGCTAGAGTATGCAAAAAGAGCATGTTGTAGCGAATCTCACAAGCCATCACCAGCCCCTCGTTGGCGTAGGGCTAAAACCGGGATCAATGATGCCGCATCCGTTCCATTTCATCTGAGTCGGACAAACAAATTGGTACAATGACGTAGAAGACGGGGACTAGTTCTTAGAAGATCATAGTAAAAATCCCCTGTAGTATATATACTCATGAAAGCGGTGCATCATGACCACGGCACCAGGCCTAGTGGATGTCGTTACAAAATTGCACTAATACCAACGTTGTATCGTTGGGTAATAGAATATTATCGTCATCTTTCAACCACATTCATATTAGGGGTGTCTAACTAGAGGCCTTTCAGCCAAATCCCTCATAGGATGAGAAAGGGGCCTCTTGGGGACTATGAAAACGGCAGTGTACTTACTGAGTGGCACAGAGCGTCGAGTTGTGTTCAGCATCCCCGGCGGTTCCCACCCCCTTGACCGACATCAAGCTGATGCACGGGTGCATTTTCCCGTCTTGCTCCCCCGTCTCATGTGCGTCATTCATAACATTGAAGCCAGGAAACCACGCAGCGATGATCATTGACCTCCAACTCGCACGAGAAAGGGAGTGACCCGCAGACCCCGAATTTGGAAATAGAACTTTCCCGCGCCCTGCTCGTCACTAACGACGGTTCAGAGGTGAACTCAGCTTCTATTAACGTAGATGTTATACAGAGTATATCTACGATGTGATAGGTGTCCGGTGGAAAGATCTTTCGTGTCGTCCTTAGCTGATCGCTCACTTGTAAAAAATGAGAGGGGGAAGAGGAATCCTTGCGATTGTACATGGGAATAGAGCATGTCGTATTTGACGCTATGATCAGCCATTTACGCTCCCAAACGGCAATCCCTGTGGAATCCCCGTTGGGTCAGCGCTTGGCTACACTCTCGCAATTGGCCTACTCTCTCGTTATTGTCATCTTATCCCGCTACGCCAGACTCTTTACTTGTTGACTTTCCACCTGTCACAATAAATAGATGAGTGGCCTCTGTTACGACGGCAAGGTATCCGGGGACTGGTCATATAAAGCTTGTGTACGATGCAGCGCTGGTCCTTGTCGTAAACCAATGTATATCTGGACGCTTCTCTCGTGTTGGTGCGTTCTCACAAGTCTGGTGACCTTGAGCAAGAGCGTTCGAAAGTTTGAACCGCCAACAACTGTAATATATACATGACAAAGGACTCGGAATGGCTACCTAGCAGGGACTCGTAGTACAATCGGGTATGACCAGCATAAAGCACGTAGCAACTTATCAAAAACAAAGACACTGCGCAGGATACCGACTATGATATCCACGAAATAGCGTACGTTCATTATGTTACCTGGAACAATAAGTTCGATTGAATGACTCGAAAAGAAGCACTCTCGGCCTCCAGTACCACTGTTCGCCATCGCCATCTGCCGTGCCGTACGCCTTCAGCCCCACTTCTGTGCTCCCAATAACGTGAAGAAGGGGACCTGGGTTCTGGATTTGCTTCCCGCCAAACTGGCCACTAACGTCCTTCATAGAGGGCGAATTGTATGCGACACCTTCATTCCACGCGATCCAGGGCTGAAATTCATCGGAAATCATTTTGGCTTTATTTTTCCTGAGTTTTTCTGATATATCCATCAAGTCCTGAACGCCTTTTCTAACTTGCTTTCGATCCTCTTCTCCTAGACGGGAAGATGTCTGCATTAGCTGCTCGGTGATCCAGCGGGCGTGTACAGACAGAATATTTGCATCTAATTCAGGTGACAACTCTCGCTCACAGACGAGTTGCCTCCACTTCCTCGCTACTAACTGCCCTTCTGCAGTCTCGAGTAAGTTCGTCTGTACTATTATGACTATTTGATTCAGTACGTACCTTTCTTGCGTATCTTGCCATATAAAGAGCGAAGGTGAGTGTCGAGAGCTGATTTCCCCGGGTACCAAGAGTCGACCCAGCACATACAAGACAGAGTAAGAAAGACCTGGAGAATGGCTTGCGCAAACGTCTCATCAACCAGGTAGCTCTTGTCCACCCTGTCGGGATATCGAAGAAAACCCCCGACGAAGACTTGGCCACCCTTCTGACCCCTAGACCACCCAATCGACATTTCAATAACCGATTTTGCTACACAACTGATTTTCTCGTTCAACGCTTTCACCTGACACATGATGTCCTCGCCAGAAACAGATGAACGAGTCGCGATGAGTTTACGTGCATCCTTTAGCTCCTTGAGCCTCATCTCCAATAACTCGTTCTCCCACTGCTCTGGTCGTGTAGTGTTAGATGATTGCTTTTTTTTTCGATCACTCGGGACCGCTGTTGTGTAGTTACCCCGCTGCGAGGGCTTGGATGGCATATTGTGCACTAGGATGAGTGGTGCGTGTAAAGACACAATCAGTTCTATCGAGCATAAGGCTGTGGACAAGGCGTGACTTATCTAAATCTGACCAACCGGAAGGGTCTTGATTCAAGGCAACATAAATATGTCGAAACGATAAGGATCGATATTGAAGCATGACCATGAAGTTGATGACGACACTCAGAGTCGCTTCTCCCGATTAGAATCCAACGCACCGAGAGGTACATACTAATTTAGGGGCTATTCTAGGGTGACAGTTTTCGACGGACGCCACATGTTAAGTTTGGTGCAGCGTTCCTTGGTACTTTGGATGGGAATCTTCGGGCGGCATGTTCCAGCAACATGAATTTTGTGGATAAGATGAAGTATTAAATTGCACAAGAGGGCAAGCTAGGTCGCGACGAGGGTGGGGCACCCCGTGACGCGCTGGCCTGCCCTGTGATCCAGGCGAGGCACGGGTACTGCGCAGTTTCATTGAACGTAGTGGGTGGGATTTCGAAAAGGAAGCTGCTGTTCAGAGCGAGCTCGCTGCATGTATGATCTACAACTCCAGACGGAAGGTACATGAAAGAGGGCGGTCACTTGTCGTGACTGTCACACTTACCCAAAGACCCCGTTCTGTTGCCTCGTGCCTCACTCGTCACATATCACCTAACTTCCTTGATTTGATGTTTTGCTGTCTTAGGATATACGACTACCTTCTGGAAGAATGAGCGTAAAGGGACCTGGGACGTAAGTGCCAACATTCAATATTCAGTGGGCTATTTTGCTGGGCTCTCCTAGTGTCGCCATCAACATCACAAAAAGACACACTAAGAGTCTGACTCCGGGAGACTAGGGCTCTCCGGCTGCCTAAATCAATAACTGGTACTCAAGAATGTATTACACGTGACCGTGACCTGGCACTAGTGACATCTACATACCTCCACTCGCCATCCTGTCTGCATTCACTATGCCGTTTTCCAAAAGGCATTAGTTTGGATCTTCATTGTGTTTCTTCTCTACAGCCTGTATCTAGACGCAAACCCTTCACGGAACACCTCTCCTCTGACCCATTCTCGCTCCTCACCTGGTCTCCATATTGCCTCCGGCCTCTCCCAGTTGTAGATGAGCCCAGCCTCTCCGCGTAGGCCGAATATCACCCATGGATATATTTGACATGACGGTTCCTCAGCTTACTTCTTGGTCAAAAACTGCGTTAATCTCTGCTCCAGCACGTCCAGAACATCGGTAAAGCCTGAAAAGACCACCCAGATTGGCACGACAGGAACTAGTACCTCCATATCCTCCTCGCAGTGGCTAGTCTTAGCCATGTCATTGAGTGTTGGAGGCCAAAAAATAGCTCTGATATTTCAACGAGAATGACCCTGAGGATGAGCCCATTTGTTACCAAGGCCGTGGACGATGATCTTGAGACGGAAAAGCACGACGCCAAGCTCGTGAACTTTCGTCTCAATAATAATGATTAGGCCAAGTACCAGATCACGCGCCCAACTAGTCGGACGAAGCTTTCCCGAGAAGATCCACCTAAAACTTTTCTGGCCCTGACATCACCCACGCCTATGTCTCCGCAGCATGCTCAAGTACGTTTGGACAAGGTGGTTCCAGAAAATTCTGAATCTGCACGGGTCCTTACCTTTGAGCGACCGCAGCTGCATCTAAAGCATGCCCTCAATACCCCCGGGTCTATTAAAGCCTAGGCATTTACCTTCACTGCCAGGTCTTTCCTCATCTCCACACTACCGTTCTATCGACCCCTCAACAACACTCGGATTTCGTTCAAGTGGATTCGTTACTCAAATTACATAAAATGGTCAGATAACAGATTCTTCATTGATTTACTTATACTTATCTAGCAATTGTTCTATTCTTATCAGGTTGGTGAAAAGGGGAGTCCGGTTCTGAATACGTATGATATGGACTTCCCATATTCGTTTGCATCTACTCCGTCATTCTCCTATTGGTCCCTCTCTCCCTTCCATATATCCTCCGTCACGTCGATCTTCCTACGGATGTTTTTGTATAGCCCGAAACCTTTTCAGAAGGACACAGAACGTTGTTATCAGGGTTCGACTTGAACTAAGCATAGCTGTATCATGTCAAGGCTTATATGGTGCTACTACTTGTCATGAGGTGAAAACATCTGTGTTGATTTTTTATTTTGTTTCATAGCTTACTTGCAAATTATCATTGGAATATTCGGCTATATGTGTGCATATGTGTCGTGGAATCATCTCTATCAACCTGCTAAGCAAACCGTCCGTCACGTACCGAAGCCCACTACCTTGAAATGTGGCGGGAATAATGGAATCACAGATAACAGAAATCAGACATGCATTCATGTGCTTTAAGCAACCATCCTCATTGACATTGAACAGTCTCGAACAATGTCTGACCTAGCAACGATGATGGTCGAAGTCGAAGTTACTTGTCAGTAACGAATAATCACATATCTTGGTAAGAAAGTCGACAATTAATTGGATATCATCCCTAGCAAGTAGTCGTCGTTTATCCCATAGTTCAATAAGGTCTGATAGTAAATCACAGAGATCGGTAGGTACAGGTATGTTGCCGTCTTCCGGCGCGGTGTCTAACAGTCTGGAGTCAATGTCACGTTCCCGGGGCAGTGGCTCTCCGGCAAGTGGAAATGAGGGACCCCATACTAGTAGATTTTTGAGGCCCAAAACGTTGCAAATGAGGCTAGGCCGCAGGTTTGGATACAAGAGTCACCTAAAGAGAGTGACAAGTGTTCGTTATACAACTTCAGGGGATAGGCTCAACTACTCATGCGCAAACTTCCGTACGCTGATGCACCCCTGACGTCATCATGATCGCGCTCGGAAGTCTCGATTTGAAACTCATGGATGCCGTAGTCGTGTTCAAAATATAAGCAGGATTAATGAGTTATCCAAGATACAAGCCGCTCTAGCCCAAAGGCCAGAAAACAATGGCGGTCGTCCTTTCGTTTCCCACCTTGTTACCATCTCGTGCTTCAAGTGTGTTACTTCCGGAGCGATTCTGATTTTCTGGTCTAAACCGAACGGACCCATTCATTTTACATTGTACATTTCACCTAAACACAGGCCGCACGGCAAGTCAACCAGGAATTAGCCCGAGTCCAGAAGAATCTTAAGGCAAGAGAGGAAACGACGCGAGTGAAGAAACGCGGGGTCTGGTGCTGTGCATAACACTACATCCACGATCAAGAACCGCTGACATATGGCAGAACGATTACACAGGTGAGCAAAGGGTTTGCGCGGGTTTCAAGCACGAAGGGTGTGAGGTAGTTCGACCAGACAAGCAATTGTCATAACAGAATTGGGAAATTCGACGGCGTCAAGTGCTAATCGTGGGTGGAAGAGAAGATCACTTATTTATAGGGCGTCTCTCTTGGATCACAAGACGGCGCCCACAAGTAATATAGCCGCATATAACGCAACGAGACGATAGCCAGGTGAAGCAGATATTCGCAAATCCAGGGTGCACCCTCCAGATGTAGTAAGGGTGAAAGTGAGAAGTTCGCTTATGACGGTTGTGGCGGCTGTTGATCGATGCTGGACCGTCAGCTCATTGATTAGTCGAAGGAAGCCATAAGTTTATGCAAGTCGAGCGTTAAGAAAAACGAATGCAATTGTGGCAAGCATGCAAGCATGCAACCCATGCAACATCCCATTCCTCTTCTAGCCGCTTTCTTTTATTTGCTGATCAACAAAAAGGAAAGGGGAGCATCGGGAAAATGGCTCATGATACGATGGGCCTTTGTACTCTCGGTTGAACCCAGGGGCACAGACAATGGGTATGCGGCAAGGAGATGGCTCGCGCTTTCCAACGAAGCTTACATGTCAGTAACTTTCAGAGGCTCGGGTACCATGTCCGCCGCTTACCTGTCTTCAAAATCTAGCATCTCCGGATCCCGCATCTCTAAATACTGAGTACCGAAGTCTCCAGTCACTTATGAGAAACTGTTCATCTACATGTCAGTGACTTAGTGTTCTCCGGAAGGGGGAAAGAGCTGACCAGCTTCTGTGAAGTTGGTGGACTAATCTTGGATAGTGGCGCCATTCTCAAAACGTTCCTTCTTGGAGTTCCCTCTGTCACCCTCCAGCAGCTTACGCAATTATAGACTACGTAGTGTAGTCCCGTGTTCTAAAGTTCACTAAGTCGAGGGTGGAAGCTTGCTCCAGTTATTTCTGGAATGACTCGCAGGTGTTCCGAGGTGTGGCCAATCTTGTGGACAGCAAGCAGACAGGAGA
>KQ963462.1:0-12874 GCA_001563735.1 Leucoagaricus sp. SymC.cos | reverse complement strand
ATTGTTTAATATTCCCACACATTATTTGAGTAAAGTATTACAATAAAAAACTAGTAGAATTGATAAAATAATATATGCTCACAAAACTACTCTAATGAGTGACTATTTTGTTTATTTTATTAATCAATCAGTTCTGATTGGAATCACATGATTTATAGCTTAAATTGACGCTATCATATAATATTATATTCTCTGAAATTCTCAAAATTTTATCTTATTTCTATCTGACTAAACAAAGTCATCTTTCCAAAATAGCCAAATATTAGAGCAGTTTTAGAAGCCACTGTAGATGTTCTCATCTATCTACATACTAATTGATGTTTCCTTCTCCTACCATATTGTACATAGCTACATCATTATATTCATATAGTGAATTAATGTAGCTACTATCATCTTCTACAATTGGAGATCTTGCATCTGTTTGAGCACTTGTGCTGTGATTAGAAGCATATCCTGAATCAGTTGATTTTCAATGAGGTATAGAGGTCTGGAGTTTTCTAAGACTCTGGGGATCATGAGGATGTCCTCACTATTTTGGCTGCTTTTGCTGCTTAACAGGAGGGTTAGAATGGTAGGTCAGTCTGAGATTTGTAGTGTTGACAAGTTTTGTGAGAAGATGTTATTTGGATCCAGATCTGACATTAGAGATGGGAGGTCTAATTACTGGTTGATATACTGGACTTGTTGGGCTGTATTGGAGCATCTTAGGCTCTGGACCAGATGATGGTGTTGGAAGAAGTGGTTAAATTGGCATTGAGCTAGTTATAGTATACTGCTAGTACCATGGAACCTGTGGGTAATTGCCATCCAACAAGTCCTCAATAAGGATTTTGGGGATAATACTTGGCAAAATGTCCAGAGGTGAAAGTATTGCAATACCTGTAGTAGTACTTGCTACATTCCATTGTGTGATGACCCATTCTGTTATATAGGTCACAGGGATAGTATCCATATTAAGATTGGTGAGAAATAGAGTGAGGAGCTTGAGGAGCTTGTTGAGGAGTCATCAGAGAGGGATGAGTTGGTATAATAGAGTGGATTGTAGCCACTCACATAGATTCTGTTGGTCTAGCAACAGATAGAAGAGTTGTTGTAGTGTCAGGGAATCAGGGGCACACAGGAGTCAGTGCATATCAGTTTGAAGTTTGTTTGTTCAGCTTCTCAGCCAAGTAATTTCCCTCTGGGTCATCTCTGAGGAGGTAACAGGCAATGTCCTCAGTATAGAGACCCTATGGGAGAATGCTTGCCAGAGCACTAAGATTTCCAGCAATCTCATGTTGGACAGCCTAGTAATTTGCTCATGTAAGAGTGAGCACATCAACAAGATTTCTAATTTTATGGACTGATGAAGTGAATCAAGGATGGCTGCCATAAGCAGCCAGAAAGTCATTAGCTGTTCATTGAGATGAAAAAGCTCATCAAAGAATAGCATGTGGATCATAGGGTGTCAGAATTTCACTTGGTTGATTTTTAAGTGTAGTTGTTGAGGAAGCACTATTGGGGTGAGAGGATGTTGCTGACTTAGTGCTTGAGGAGTCTGAACTTGAGTTCAAGTTCTCATTCTTAGGAGTTTGAGTAGAGAGCAATTTAAAGTTGGTAGTAGGAGTTGTAGCTTCTTTGGTTTCTTTAATGAGCTGTGTCATTGAGAATGGGGAATGTCAAGAGAGGTTGTGAAGTCTTTTATACTTGAGGAGTATTTTATTTGAATTTTCAAGATTACCTTCAGGTTCTCATGAGTCTTTAGTTGCTCTATATCCTGACTAATAGATCAGATATTCTACATGTCTCCTAGAATGTGTTTCTCAGTGTCTATAGTTCAAAATTACTTCAATTTTGTATTCTTCTTCTCCTGACATGAGTATAGGTAGTAGTTCCATATAGTGTTTTCCATAAATATCATTCTTAACTGTTAGCATAAGGAGAAATACATAAAAATTATTGTTAATCTTCTATTTTGATGGTAGTTTCAATTTGTAAGTTGTTGGAGAAGTTTTTCTTAGGATGACAAAAGGTCCTTCTCTTTATTGGCTGAGTTTCTTTGATATATATAGTACTAGAAGATTTCTGTTATCTAGCTATACTTTGTCTCTAACTTTGAATAATGTCTATGATTTATTCTTTCTGTTTGCCATATGAAGACATGTTCATTCATGTGCTTCAAGCACAGCTTCTCTAGCTTTTGTAAGA
The DNA here is from genome assembly GCA_001563735.1 of Leucoagaricus sp. SymC.cos. NCBI lineage: Eukaryota > Fungi > Basidiomycota > Agaricomycetes > Agaricales > Agaricaceae > Leucoagaricus > Leucoagaricus sp. SymC.cos. The sequence goes on along the minus strand of KQ963462.1, from coordinate 10,687 downwards.
AGAGAGATTTTTCATCTATAAATAGTATTTTTATTTCTTTCTGCAATATGAAAGTTTTGGGGTTGAATTTATAAAGGAGTTCTGCAGGTGTATGTTGTCTTCCAGCATGTACTTTTGTGTTATGTATGAATTCAATAATAGAAAGAGCTTGTTTTCATGTGTTAGGATATTTTGAGGTATATACAGCAAGATAAAATTCAATCTCTTGATTATACTATTTCATAGTTCTGTCAGTTTGAGGGTGGTAGGCTGTTGATAGTGCAGGTATAATGTCAAGTTTCTTGTATAATAGTTGCATAGATCTTGCTGCAAATCTTGGATCATGATCTGAGATAATTTTCTCTGGTGTTCTATATTTAGAAAACACTTTCTCAATCAAGATGTCAGCTATATCATCTGTTGTTGCTGTTTTCTTTGTAGGGGTTAGGATTATTTCTTTTATAAGTTCATGGTCCACTATAGACAAAATACTATCAAATCTGGCATCTGGTGATAGATCTGTTAAAAGATTTATGAAAATAGTCTTGTAGAAGATGGTCCTTTAATTAGTTATATTAATAGTTTAACCAGATATTGGTTAATTTTGTATTATTGGCATGTGGGACAGCCTTTAATATAGTTCCTCACATATATATGCATACTGGGCCAATAAACTTCTTTGTTTAATTTCTAAAGAGTTTCTGTGATTCTAGAATGTTCTGAAGTTTTATGATCATGTACACATTGCAATAGTATATATTTGATTTTTAGATCATCTGGAATAACTAGTCTTCCTTGATATTTATAGAGGCTATCTTTGATTTTAAAGTAATTAGATGTTGGTATATGATCATAAACTTCTTTTAATAGAAGTTTTGAAGTGTCATCTTCAGTGATAAAGTTGATGATATCTTCATGGGTTATCCTCAATTTTAATTTAGTTGTGACATTTAGTGTGATAAATTTCTCCAGAGGTATGGCTACCATATTTTTATTGTCTTTTTATTCAGATTTTAAATTGAGTCTTTGGCTTAAGATATTGGCTAATATATTTTTCTTTTCAGGTAAATGTTGGATTTCATAATTGTAATATGTCATTTCTAATGTCTATCATAATTGTCTTCAATTTAGATGTTGAAGTTCTCTAAATCAAGTAAGATTTTCATGGTCAGACCATATGATGACTAGATGGGGTGATCCATCTAGATAATATTGCCATTCTTTTAATGCTTTAATAATTGCTAGAAATTCTTAATTGGAATAGTGATAATTCTGTTCTGTAGGTGCTAAAGCTTGTAAAAAATAAGCAACTGGGTGTTTATCACTATTTGAGTTTCTTTATAAGAGTACTGCTCCTGTTGCATATTGTGATATATCACATTCTAGTTCAAACTGTTTAGTTTGATCAATTATACACAATATAAGTTGTTTATTAAATTTTTGTTTAAGCATATTAAATACTTGTCTTGCTTTGTCAGTGAATTTAAAGATAGTGTTCTTTCAAAGTAATTAGTTTAGAGGATGGGTAATTTCTGAGTAGTTTCTAATAAATTTTCTGTAGAAATTGCAAAATCTAATGAATTGTTAAACCTGTTGTTGAGTTTTTAGTTCTGACTAATTATCTATGCCTTTTAATTTAATTGGATCCATTTTGATTTTATCAGGAGTAATGATTATTCCTATATATTCTAGTTATTTTACTCTAAACTTGTATTTTTCTATTTTCAGATATAATCTGTTTTTCTGTAGTATCTGAAGAACTTTTATTGTTAATTCAGCAAGTTATTGTTTTGTTTTAGCATATATGAGTATATCATTTAAATAGATGATTACTCCTCCTTTTATGATGAGATCTCCAAATAATATATCTATTAGTTGTTCTAAATGCTCTTTTCTATTCATTTCCTTTGAATATTTATATATTGTTATATCCTAGTCAAATGTCAAGTTTAATGAACCAATTTGATCTCTTGAGTTTGTCTAATATATTGGTAATATTAAGTATTGAGTATGCATTTTTAATAGTATGTTGATTTAAATATTGATAATCTTGACAGAGTCATAAATCTCCTTCTTTCTTTTCTACAAAGAAAAAAGATAATGTGATAGGAAATTTTGATTCTTGAATATATCCCTTTCATAGATTTTTGTTTATAAATTTGTCTATTTATTATTTCTCTTTTAGTGTGAGATGATAAATAGGCATTTATTTTGCTACAAATTCAGATATAGTTTCAATTTTGTAGTTCTAAGGTCATTTTGGAGGCATCTTTTCTGATTTTTTTTTATTGAATACAGAAAGATATTTATAGAATTCTGATAGTATGGCTTTGAGTGAATTATTTTCTTGTTTAGTTGCTGAGTTATTATAAAGAGTGATAGCAGTATTTGTTTTGTTGATTATATCAATTTAATTAATAATGTTAATATGATTATTAATATCAATATAAAATAATGTCATTAATTCAGAGTTTTCTTCTCTCCATCATAAAGAGAGTTTTTGCCAGTCTATATCTGAATTATATTTGTTTAACTATATCATTCTTATAAATAATTAGTATTTTTCTAATTAAATAATTTTTAGATGTATTATTATTCTTCATCTATTGATTTCTATTTTTAATTTTGTATAGTGTGTGCATCATCTGGCTTTATTTCTTGATCTATCAGTGTTATATATTTTGGAAGGTTTTGATAATAAAAATTCTGGTAAATTATATTATTGAACTAATTTTAGATCAATGAAATTTTCTAATGCTCCAGAATCTAATAATGCTTCTATGGAGTGTCAGGCTTGACTAGTGTGTAATGTTGTAGAGATAGTTAATGCTTTCTCTCAAGTAAGAAGATTGACAATGTTGATTTGATCTTCTGATCAAATCAAAAATTTTTGATTTCTTTGTCTTCTTAGTTGTCTTTATTGATTTGATAGATCATAGTATTAGGATCTATTTTTCTCTTTCCTTTTTCTTTTTGCTGAGTTATCTTTTTAGGGATTCTGGAAGAATAAGGGGGTTGTTTGCATTATATAGTATTAGCATTCCTTGTATTCTTCCCTAGGTATAGATAGGTTTGTTGTACTAGACAATTTCTGTAAAAATGACCTTTCTTCTTGTAGAAGAAGCATTCTCCTCTTCTGAGGGCCATTCATTGTTCATCAGTAAGGATGTTGTTGATGAAGTATTCAAGAGTATTAAGATACTCATTGGCTTCATTGTCTGCTTTGTTTTCACTATTATCTGTTTTATCATCTGATTCATTGTTATAGATATCATCTTCTTTGTCTTCATCTTCTATAGATAGTCAATTGATTGAGTGATAAATCCTATCAACATCTATGTCCCATTTATTTCTCTTAAATTTCAGAAGTATGGGGTCTTATGTAATATCTATATCTTGGACTATAGCCTTTGTATATCTTTTTATTCTTGTTGGATCTTGAAGGTTTTGAAGATCATTGATATTGTTATGATCTTATGAGTGAACTCAGGTTGCAACAGAGGCAAAGGCTTGAGGGCAAATAAGGGAAAAGTACAATTGGTAAAGCATAGGGAACACAGGAGCTCTACCTAGAGTACTTATACTATAGGGCCAGGGTAACACAGAGTAAGGAGTATAAAGTAATATAGAATAACACTAGGCATGAAGAAAATAACTACCCCAGTCTACTATAGTCCATGAGTCTATCCAGAGTAAACTACCCAGAGTCATAACATCACCTCCTCCTCAGGGTTCATGTCCTCATAAATAGGTAATTACTGTTAAGGTCCATTTAAACTACAAACATAATGACAGAAGAGATACCTGACAGGAGTAATGGTAGTCCTGGGCAATTGAAGAGATATCTCTTGTGGCCTTTGCATGTACAGCAGTAAGAGGTGTCAATGGGTTACTTCTACCCCTTGACAAGGAACCTTGCAAGGTTCTTTTTGATATGGGCTATTGCAAACTGAGTGTGATGCTCATCACAACTGATGAAGAATAGAGCATTATTGGGTCCTCCTTTGTAGAAAATGATATGTTGAGAGTTGAAGCAGGCTTGGGAATTGGCATAATGCTGTAAGAACTTGTCAATAACATGGGCCCAATATTTGTTGTCACTTTTGCCATATTTCTATAATGTGTAGAACTTGTTGAGAGCAATGAAGTAGGTGGGACTGGATATTTTAAGGGTATTGGCATCATGCTTTTGGAGGAACTTGTGGAGGGTGTGGACATCTTTGATGGCTGTAGATCCTAGCATTTGTTCTGCAGAGATGTCACTTGAGTTGTAGTCATCTATTTTGATGTCTTGTTCTTTATTCAATTCTTCAGCTAGATCTTCAGTTATAGTGGGAGCTGGGGGAGTACATTTGCCAGTAGGCAGGGGAATGGGATATGGGTCAGTGTGAGCATAGGATTGGGTAACTTCAGCAATGTGGTCAATGATGAATTGTTCTCCAATACTATTGCATTCATAGAAATGTTGAGTGAGGATATATTAAAGTGAATGGGCCTTTGGGACTAGATGTGTGGTTCTGACATAGTGGAGTGTGGCAGCAATGTGTTTGATGAAGTCTTGGGCATCTGATCCATAATAACCTCCAGCACACAACTCAATGACATTTCTTTCTAAATCTGCCAGAATTATGGTGAGACTGTAGGCATTATTGACAAAGAGCTTCAATTGCTCTTCTAGGATGGCAAGGACATTGATGGAATGGGTAAGGTCATTGTAGAGGTATAGGGGGTTGTGTAAAACCTGGTTCCATAGCTCTACCTCTTCTAGATCATCATGTCCTCCTTCTAATATAGCAGCTTTCTCAGTCAACTTAAAGGCTAAGAGCTATATCTCTACAGTTTGAGCCATGGGGATGCTGGGGAACTTGCTTAGGGGTCTTTCTCCTAAGCAGAAGCATTTGCTTTACTGGTTGTGTGTAGTACCTATTGCCACATATGGCTTTTGTCTTTGGTGTCATGGGCTACACCCACATAAGGCCCATATCACCTCTCTCAACAAGATGCAGTGTCGAGCTGCAATCTGGATTACTGGTGCTTTTTGCACCTCCCCATCTGGTGGGGTTGAGGTGCTTGCTGGTCTCATCTCTATGCATCTTCATCTCAAGAAGCTGAGGGCCCAGGTGGCATATCAGGTCCTCACTCTTTCTCCTACTTACTCCTCCAGGCAATTCCTGGGGACGCGTGATTTCCCTGGTACTGATCCTTATTGTTACCACTTTACCCACCTGGGCCACTCTGTTGAGAAGGTCCAGTCTGCTGTCATAGATACTCTTTCATATCTAAGTGTTCCAGTCACTCTGGAGACCTTTGACACTGACATGCCAGAGGCTCATCCAGGAAGGTATCTTATGGATCAGTTCTCAGACTGCATTCAGGTCACTGAGTTCTCCCCTCAGGAGGAAGACATCAATGTCCTGCATATTTTGAATGTGGAGCTTGACAGGGCTCTAGTGCTTGATGACTGTGTTGTCATGGCCACCGATGCATCAGTGGGCTGGGACAGGGCTTATCAGGCTGTTTCAGCAGCCTGGGTTTGGGCTGGTGGTGTGCCTGTGAGGTAATCTCACCAAGTCACTGGCAGAGTTACTGCTCCTGATGTGGAGCTCCATGCCATTCAGATGGGTGTCTTCGCTGCCTGTGCACAGGAAGGTGCCTGTCATGTTGTTCTGTTCACTGACCACCTGGCCTTGGCTAGGCAGGTGGTGGACCCCTCAGTCAGCAGTGGGCAAGCTCAGGCTTTGCTTATCTGTTGTTGTCTTGCAAGGTGGCTTGAGGAGGATCCCTCATGCACCTTTGTGTTCATACAGGTCCACTCTTCTCTGGAGTGGCCATTGCATCACATGGTCCATCAGTATGCTATGGACCCTGCCACCAGGGAGTTGGTGGGAGCTTGTCTCTTCACCACTCTTAATTATCTATGTACAGCCAAGGCTCAGGCTTGTTGCGATGAGTGGACTAGGCAGTTCAGTTGTTCAAGCTCCTCTGGGAGAGAATTTTTGCACCTCACTGATGAGAGGGGCAAGCATATGGTGCCCACCTACCTTTCTGGAGGTATGTGGCTCAAGCATCTGCATGATTTCCTGTTCTGCACATGTGTGTGTAGGGCAGTTCTCAATCATGCACCTATCATGGAGTTTAGATGCTGGTTTAATCTCTCCCATGACTATTCTTGCCCTTGTGGGTCCACTAATCAGCAAACTTGCAAGCACGTCCTCACTGACTGTAGCAACTTTGATGATCCTCAGCGATTTCCTAAATGCTGGAAGGAGCTGCTGGATTTCTGCAAGGAGAACCCTAGGGCATTCTCCTTTGCACATCTCCCCATGGAATAACAACAGTGCAGCCACCCTTCAGCAGTTGCTGGGTTCTCTGGGGCTCTTTTGGGCTTTGGGGGATCTAGCATTAGCAGCTGATGGGGGCTGTGCTTACTTGGTCTTAGCGCACAGTCCCACTGGAGTTGGGGGTCATGGGCAATGATGTATTACCTGCTTCTCTGTTCATCTCTGGGTGGAGGGAGGGCTTATCTTTCAGTGCAGGCTGCCATGTTCAGCTGAGCTGCGGGAGATTAGGGGGTTGGGCTTATCTTTCAGTGCAGGCTGCCATGTTCAGCTGAGCTGCAGGGGATTAGGGGGTTTCTTTCTTAGTCTTTTATAGATTATTGTAGATACATGTTCTGTATTTGTGACCAGACTGCTTTTGCACACTGGTATACAAATTTATGAATTAAAATAAAATATAAAAAAAAAGGCTAAGAGCTAGAACTTGGCTATGGTATATTTGGCTACTTGGAGTGTTGTGGGTAAGGGGGGCTTTGGTCTTTTTGGAGGTCGATGACAGAGTAGTTGCAGTTGGGTAGAGCTTGATGAATGATATTGCAATTGACAGAATAATTGTATTTGGTGGTGATGATAGAGGCAGGGCAAGCGTTTTTCGCCTGTTGGCTGCAAGGCGTATCTTCCTGTGTCGAAGAGCTTCCTTAAGCTTGTTGACATTCCTTTTGTTTGCCAGGATGGTTCTAGGACCACAGCGCAGCAGGTTGAGGGGGTGATGAGGGACTCCAACCTCTGTAACCACTTTGTCCTTGTGGGCAGCCCTCAGGTTGTCCGCAATTCCAAGTCATTGGACACGGTGACCACTTATTTCAAAGTCTGGGACTCCCAGAGGGGCACTCATGCCACTAACCTCATGGGGTGCTCACTTCAGTTTGGGCATTGGACCACCAGAATTATGGAGGCCAACACTAACCCCAGGTCCTCCCTCTGTCAGTGCTGCTGACAGTGGGGGCACTCATCTCAAACTTGCAAACAGAAGATGCCTTGGTGTCCTCTATGTGCAGAACCCCACTACTGTGATGTGCATCATGCATTTGTGGATTGTTGCAAGGGGAACGCCCATCAGGGTGTCCCACCCACTCCCACTGGCCAGCCATGCCCACACCCCCCTGGTTGCCTGAATTGTCACCAGGCACACACTGCCGGCTCTAGGCAGTGCCTGTTCTGGCATCACCGGTTCGACAAGGACTAGATTTGCCTTAAGTATCAGGAGGTACATCATCATTCTGATGCTCATTGTCCTACATTTTCACAATGCTCACCCTCTCATGTCTAGAGACCCTGCTAGGTCTGCTGGAGGTGTCATAGAGGACGTTAGGATTTTTTTGCAGAATGTCAATAGGAACTATGCACATATAGACTATGTACTTGAGGCGCTCAAGGACACTTTCAATATATTGTTTTTCCAAGAACTGCCCTGGAGAATCATTAGGCAAATGGTGTCGATGACCTCCATGGAGGGCAATGATGTCATGGGTGCACCTAAGCACCCTGATTGGCTTTATATGGTAAGGCCACCCACTAATGGGCAGAACTCTCATGTCATGGCATACGTGCACCAGCGCTTGGCCTTGTTGCATTCCTCCATGTAGTGGGACATTATTGATCATTGTGATCTCCTTGTCCTCTCACTGTTTACATGGCAGGGGACAGTGAATCTTCTTAATGTCTACTCTGATGATGCACATATGGTGATCAATCTCCTTGCTCAGGAGGTTGATTTGCTGCCCGCTTTCATTTACATGGGCAGTGACTTCAATTGTCACTCTGAGGTGTGGGATCTGTCCTGCACTTCTCACCCACTCATTGCCCAGTGCCTGTTGGAGCTGGCTTCTGACATGGGCCTTGACTGGGCCCGCCCTTCTAATCCTGGGTTGATACACATTCCACACAATTCAGATCTTGCTGGATCTGTGATCAATCTTGTTTTCACAGCTCTATCTGTATCTGCATCTGATCTGCCTCGATTGGATCTCGATCATTGTGGGCCATCAGATCATGTTCTGATCTCCACTCTGCTTCCCATCTCTGAAACCAAGATGTGGGTGTCTCGCATGGTGATTCCAAGAGAGTCTCCAGAGGAATCTGGGTTCTTGATCGATCTTGCCACTGGTCTCAGATCTCTGGATGTCAGCGACCTATCTTCTTCTGATCAGGTCGAGGCTGCTGCATCTGTGGTGGCCAAGGTCTTTTCCTCCACATGGAATACTCATGTAAAGAAGATCATTGTTACAGAATGGTCTCAGTTGTGATGGGACGATGACTGTTCCTTGGCTATCACTCAGTATTGGGAGTCACATGACTCCACTGCCTGGAAAGTGTTTCGTAAGACTGCACGTCAAGCTAAACAGTGCTTCTTTGATGCTCGGATCCAAGAAGTTGCTACTGAAAACCAGAGGCCTTGGGATCTTATGGCCTGGGTTAAGCCCCAACAGCTTCTGCCATGTGAAGCTATTTCGCACAGGGGAGAGTCTTGTCATAATATTGATATCCTGTGGAGGGCTCTTGATCAGACTTACAATACTGCCTCAGGGTGGGAGTGTGACATCACAGTGTTGGAGGAACTGACCCTGCTCAGGGAGCGGGACTGGGTCCCTTTTTCAGTGTTAGAGGCAAGGGAGGCGCTTCAGGCATGCTCTTCACACTCTTCACCCAGTCTGGACCATGTTATGTGGGTCCATCTAAAGGAGCTATTTTTAGATGACAGTGTCACCAGGAAGTTCCTGTCGTTGGCCAATGCCTGCCTTGATGTGGGGTATTGGCCTTCTCACTTTAAGGAGTCAGTTTCCATGGTGATTTCTAAGCCCAGGAAACCATCCTATTCTATACCCAAGTCATTTAGGCCAATTGTGCTGCTTAATATGCTTGGGAAGCTAATTGAGAAGATGCTTTCAGCACATCTTCAGTTTGATGGTGTCAAATTTGGCATCTTTCACTCAAATCAGCTAGGCAGCATTTGGCAGCGGTCGACCAAAGATGCTGGTTTATTCCTTACTCACTTGGTCAAGGCTGGGTGGGCTAAGAGTTTCAAGATGAGCATTGTGGCCTTTGACATCGCTCAGTTCTTTCTGTCCTTAAACCATGACATGCTCATAGCTATACTAGTGAGGCAAGGATTCCCTGCAAATGTTTGGAGGTTCTTTGCTTCTTATCTTGTTGGGAGGAAGACCAAATATCTTTGGAATTCCTTCTTCTCTGGCTTCTACAATGCAGATGTGGGGGTTGGACAAGGGTCAGCCCTCTCCCCTGTCCTCTTGGCTATTTATCTTGTGCCTGTGCTCAAGATCTTCGACTTGCACACATTGCACTTAGAGTGCGATGTGCTCTCTTATGTGGACGATGGAACTCTCATTGCCCAAGCCAGGGAGCTGGCTGACAACCTGATATGTCTCAAGAGGGCATATGGTTTTATGTTTGATCTCTTTGTGGCATTCAGACTTGTCCTTGAGCATGACAAGTCTGAGCTCTTTCATTTCTCACATCACAAGGGGAATGACAACCCTCCTATTGACCTGGGCTATGCCCCATATACTGGAGACATGCCTCTCCGGCCCAAGCTGTTTTGGCAGTATTTGGGTTTCTATTTTGACCAACAGCTCACCTTTAGGGAGCATGTTTGCTATTACTCCACTAAGGCTATCTCCACAGTGCATGCTATAGGGATGTTGGGCAATTCGCTTAGAGGTTTGTCTCCTAAGCAGAAGTGTTTGCTATACAGGTTGTGCATAGTTTCTATTGCCATGTATGGCTTTCACCTTTGGTGTCATGAGCTTCACCCTCATAAGACTCATCTCGCCTCTCTTAACAAGATGCAGTGGCATGCTGCTGTGTGGATTACAGGTGCATTTTGCACCTTGCCTATGGGTGGTGTTGAGGCGTTGGTGGGCCTCATCCCCATCCATCTACATCTTAAGAAGCTGAGGTCTCAGACAGCATACCAGGTCCTCACTCTGTTACCTACGCACTCTACTAAGAGTCTTCTTGGTACGAGGCAGTTCCCTGGTACTGATCCTCATTGGTATCATTTTACTAGGCTCAGCTGCTCTGTTGAGAAGGTCAGGTCAGCTGTTATGGATACTCTTAGGTATCACTCTATTCCCATCACCCTGGAGACCTTCGAGCCTGATGCTTCTGAGGCTCACAGGGGTAGGCATCTTATAGATCTCTTTGGGGATCATGTACAGATGGTTGAGTTTGACTCTAAGGAGGAGGATATCAATGTCCAGTGTTTGCTGAATGCAGAGCTCAAGAGAGCTATTGTGCTTGATGACTGTGTTGTGGCGGCCACTGATGCATCAGTAGGTCACAACAGAGCTTTCCAGACTGTGTCTGCAGCTTGGGTTTGGGCAGGTGGGGTGCTGGTTAGGCAATCCCAT
>KQ963455.1:21228-34093 GCA_001563735.1 Leucoagaricus sp. SymC.cos | reverse complement strand
CGAGCGTTCCGTGCACGGTAGGCACGGAACGAACGTTAGCTGCACGGAAAATTCTATAAGCCCCCGTAGGCATTTAAAGCCTGGTATTACAACAACAACCTAAGACCTTAGACATCTCCCGCGAACAAACCGCCGGAGATGTTACTACATAACAGACCGCAGATTCAGTCCATTTCAAATCGTGTGTAACTACGCGTGCGCTAAATAAGCTCGTAAAATGACTTTATTCGCCCCGTAGTTTTCAAGGGTTGAGGTCAAGCCTGCTGTTTGGCCATTGTCCCAGTTTCTGCCTGTGAAGAATAAGATGACAATCGATGCCAGGCAAGTCGACGGCCGTCTGGTTATGAGGTGAGAATATGAAGAGGTGGCTTCAGGGGTGACATCATAGTAAATACAGGCGGCTCAATTTCCGTATACGAGAATCAGATTGATCACGATAAGTATTGAATCAGGTAGCCTGGACCCACTGCATCTGGTTGTCCCCTGTATCCACGGATGCTTTTCTCGTGGTTGCGGCCCTTTTCTGCCAGTCGACAAATGAATTATCCCAACCGACTTCTGAGAACCTCAACTAGGACCCAACTCATACATCACTGAATAAAAATGCTGAATAAAAACTCAACGGCATGACTCTAGTCAAGCGTTGACGTTTGAGTTCACCTACCATTCACTTCTGCTAGTGACATATCAGCTCCTAACTGGACTTGTCTCATAGGAACAACTTCTTTCGGGAGTTCCTTGACCAGAATGCGTTCCTCGGAAATCCACAGACTATTTGGCCTTGTAATTTCTTGTCTCCTCAGATACAACTTGGGAAAAGTGCCGCTTGGCCTCGGATAGCAGTATCCGAATGATATTACTGTAGTAATCAGCTCTGTTAAAAAGACATACCCAGACTAATTTTTCAAAAGCTCAGCAATCGGTCTGTGTATACCGCAGACAGCAGCCGATGAAGCCGCCTGAAGCCGTCTGAATACACTGCAATGCCATCACCGCCACAAACTTGATCCCAGAAGTATGGTTCACTAGGCCAAACTTAATTCTGTGGACGTCTGTTGTCACCTGTCCAATAACGACCGAATGCGCCCGCTACTTGCTTGATGGGATAACACTGATATTAGGTTCGAAAATGCTCTGCCCCATGAAACTGGTGCAAATCGAGATTGTTTGAATGTACAGGCACAGGCTGACGAAGGTTGAACGCGCCTATAGAAGATTTAGCTGCGGTGAGTAGCTTAAAGCCTTGCAAACAGCTTGTGGGTTCATCTTTATTTTTTGGTACGATCTTAGGCCTCAATGTCTTCTCGAGTCCGGTAGTTGGGTTCCCAGCGGCTCGCCCAGGCTCAAATGCCATGAATCTTGAGTCAATCGGCGCTGCCAGAATTCAGATTGGAATTTTGACGTGCACCACAACCTAATGTTCAAGCTCTCTACACGTGGTGGTATTCTGTCACACCCTCAGGCTCCTTTTCCATTTTCTTCTGCAGTTCCCCTTCGGTCCTCGATGTCTCGACCGCATTCCATGTGTTTTAAGAACCTAATCAGCGGCGGCTTCTGGTTGCGAATCAACGCCGGTACGGAGGCTCAAAAGTTAAATATGGTCCGGCCAGGGGCTTGCCGAAGACTCCGGTCGATCGCCGCCTGCTAAGTCCTTGGAGATGCTCTGAACGGTCTCTCGGAACCGCGTGAACACACTACATTACTTGACGTGCGCCTGACAAATCATGTCTGATGTCCTGATATCCTCATGCGATCAAATCTTCGTCGTGCCCGGGCAACACGCTTTCAGAGTATCTCCCAAGCATGGAAGCATAACAAGTGCAAAGGATCCTTCACGTTTGTGTTCCAGCTTCACGCTCTCGTCATATCTGGAAAACTTCACGTCATACACGGATAGGAGTTTTTGCGTTTCTCTCGGCCAAGACCTGTTTCGGGTGCTATCCAATCTGGCGGAGCATTGCGAACCTCAGTTTGTGTTGAGAAACGCCACCAGAATACTGTGGACCTTCTCGACTCGCTCGTTTTTGTTGAGGTATTTTTTTAGGCTGAGTCGGATGTCAGGCTGCGGTTTTGGTACGCTGGTAGACCTTGGTATGCTACATATCACCTGGTGGTCGTCTTCTCAGGAAGACATTTGAGGTCTTTCATATGGACCAATGATAAGAGAAGAAGTTCAGATAAGAGTGTTGATTACCATTGTATCATTATTACTATCAACTACGGACTTTATCTGACTGCTGGAAAGGAGAACTGTACGACAGATTTCATATCAAGTCCGCGAGAGAGATGTGGCAAAGAACATGTCGATTCACCTGTTTTGTACTAGTACCCACAGACCAAGTTGTTCAGAGTCCACGTTCATATAACTTAAATTCCTTCTAGGCAATGTCACTGAAACTTTGAACGTTGCGAGTCAGATTTCTCAGCTTGCTTAGATAGGCAAGTATGTTCCAAACCAGAGTTCAGGAGCATAGAAAAGATCTGCGTATCTCGGTGCCGAAGATTTTGGAACTTGATACAAGTGCACAATCGCGATGTTATGGTCCATGTAGAATCAAAAGGTCGAGGATCGCCGAGTTTTTTTTTTTCGTGAGAGGGCCCATATCGTGGTGGTGACAGTGGATTTTGACTCACCGACCCGTGGACAAGGTTATCTTATGACTGTTCTTTCGACCACCTGACATCAAGTGACATTTCCTGTCAAGAAGTTGTCGATCCCGATTCTCTGATGTTCGGCGGTAGATATCGCTTGGAGTCATCTGTGACAATGAAGTATATCACAATATGCCTCTTGTATATACGTGTTGAGAATCTCGAAACAGGCTATGCGCGTATCATACAGGACCAGTCCGAGACAAGAAAAAAAGAAAGAAATGGACAACACAACATCGGGAGATCAAAACCGGAAAGGTAAAGGAAAGAATGTCTAGTTGGTCTGGGAATGTCACCAAGCAACCAAGATAATAAATACGCAAAAGTCTCGTCAAAAATGGATCATAACAAGTCGTAAAAACGATCAAATACCACAGATTGAAACCAGAGAAACTCGATCAATTGAAATTCGCGTGTAAGCCAGCGTTGAAAGCATGTGGCCTTGGCAGCGATATGTAGATGGTGTAGCAACGACAGTGGCGATGGCGAAAAAGAACGTGGAACAGAAGTTTTGGATACATAGTAGCAGCGATATTGAGCGGTGACAAGATCCCAATCACGAACTTCGCAGTGGCATGATTGAGAATACTGAGATCTTCGACTTCACGATGATGATGACAACGATGGTGCCAAAAAAAGGTACGGGAAACGCGTGGACGTAGATGGGTGGTGGCGGTTCCAAATCAAGAGAGACTCCCAAAATCTCAGAAAAGCAAGAGATTGGAAAGAAGGCTAGCCGGAAGAAGCCAAAGCCGATCACCAAAACAAGGAGGAAAACGAGTGAGCGAATAAGTTGGAAGTAGGTCGAAACACTCATGAACAAGAAAAGGTTGTTGTAACACGCAACCGAAATGAGAGGCGAATCGCGGGCGACGACGACGACGATCAAAGGAATGTGCGTGTGTGCAAGCGAGTGATGTGATGGATAGCCGGAAGATCGTAAGCACCTATGTAATGGAGAAGAAACAGCTAGCATATACAACACAGAGTCAATTGGAAAAAGAGAGGAAATGGCCATAACAACATAGGTCAGAGAATGTCGAAGGGGAGAGGGGGTACTTGTGGCAAATATAGTAAACCATCTTAGTAGATATGTAAAGGAGTGAAAAAAGTGACAAGGCATAGAAAGATGTATCTTATGTAACATGAACCATGAACAATGGAGTGGGGAGTGTAAGAATGCCGGTAAGGTGGGTAACAATAGGGGGAGGGTGAGTATGAATTCCACCAACCAACAAAAGAGAAGTAAGAGGGGAAAAATGAACCGCATAACGTGCTTCAAAATCATATTCCACGACCTCACGAACAATCAATCAATCACCCTATACTACCGTCACAGCCAACTCAGGTCAACTCTGGCATTCACTTATGTCGGCCAACCCCTCGCCATCCTCGCAGCACCTCCACCAACTCTCTCAAGAACCTTCCACACTGCCTCCGTAGCCTGTCCATCCCCGCCAACACCTCCAAGTATCCCACCACCAACACCACCCGCGGCAGGTGCAGCACCAAACCACCCCTGACTAGGAGCAAACGCAAAGCCTTCACCACCACCTCCACCAAGAGCATTAAAACTCGCCCAAGCAGCACGATCATACGCTGTAGGTCCTCCTGGAATGTTAGGTCCTACTGAGGAAAGTGAAGAGAGGAGGTAGGGTGTTAATACTACGAAGACGACTGCTGAGGCGGACGTGACGAGGAGAGTTTGTGTCGCGAGATTTGTTAGTGTTGTTGTGAAACTGCTTTTTGTAGAGGATGAGGAGGAAGTGGAGGAAGTGGTTGATGGACCATCGGCGGAGCCGTAAACGTATGTGTTGTAGATGTTGAAGAATCTTCCACTTCTTCGTTTTCCTTTATCTTCTGTTGTTGCTTTTTTTTTTGAACCGTCCGCGTTAGCTCCAGTAGTAGCCGGCCCACGTGGTATTTTTGTAGATTGTTCGAGGATTTTATCAATCACCAAACATTCCACGCCTAGTTCTTCTTTCAAAGCTTTCCACTCCTCAACCAAATCCTCAGTAATACCTCCCTCAATCGGTTCAACTTGGACACCATCTGCATCGGCTTCATCACCACCTTCACGTCCTTCGTCACTGCGACGTTTATGCGAATGAGGATGGTCGAGTGTTGAAGCAACCAACGATCGCAATTTCGCACCAACATGCCATCTGGCCAACGTCTCATTGACGATTCGGCGTTCTTTCTCCTCTTCAGCGCGCTGAGCCGCGACTTGGTTATATGTCGGTGGCTCATCTTCGCCGCCTAATGAGAGTGACCTCGTATGTGGTTTCGGTGTAGGTGGGAGGATAGTTGAAGACGACGAAGCAAGGCTTTCGATACCCTCGCCTTGTATAGGTGTTTCTGTGCCAGCTGAAGTCGTACCAGACTCGTCTTCCTCCGGTAAATCAGTCTGGATTTCCATTTCCGTGGTGACCTTTTTCGGCGAGGCGGGAGGAGGGTCCGTTTGTATAGCGAATACTCGGACTGGGATTT
This sequence comes from Leucoagaricus sp. SymC.cos, assembly GCA_001563735.1. Classification (NCBI taxonomy): domain Eukaryota; kingdom Fungi; phylum Basidiomycota; class Agaricomycetes; order Agaricales; family Agaricaceae; genus Leucoagaricus; species Leucoagaricus sp. SymC.cos. The sequence goes on along the minus strand of KQ963455.1, from coordinate 28,951 downwards.
CAGGGGGTGTAACTTGAGTACCAATGGTACTCGTTGGGATGATGGGAGGAGGGAGAGTTTGTACGCCTGATGAGACGCATACAAGTGTAGGATCGTATTGAATTGCGATATCGGAGTATTCTTTGACTTCTTCAAGGGTGATGCTGTGTTCTGCATCGATGCCGGCTGTGCGTTCGTGGAATGTATGTGATCGTTTTGAAGAAGGATCGGGTAGCTCTTTAGCTCGCGAGGCGACTTTCTGCTAGAGCGTCAGTGTCAAAGCGATTATACAAAGTTCAGGGCACGTACCCGCTTCTTTCGCGTGATGATTGTATGGATAACATCTTCATCTTCCGTGTCTTCATCGTCCTCAACGGCGGTAACACTCGCTCCACTCTCATCTTCACTCCTCTCAGGCATCTCAAGACTACTTCCCTCCTCCACACTCTCTTCTTCGTCCTCCCGCTCCTGACCCTCATCACCACCCTCCTCCCCGTCCCACTTCATCTTCCCCATCAACTCCGCACCAAGACTCTTGCTCAGCGTTCCGGGTCCACTACCTCCGGCACTGCCACCGCCAGGAGGCAGACCAAGTGCCGCATTAGCTCTCATCTCATCCATTTCATATCTCATCCTATCAATCGTCTCCTTCAACAACATATTCTCCTGTTTCTGTTCATCCAGTTGAACATAAACACCTTGAGCCACGCCTAACTCCTCTTCAAGATGTGCTATACGTTCTTCGTAGCCTTGTTGTTCTCTTGCCCATTTGTTGCTTTCGAGTTCGTGTAAGGATGCCGCTTCGCGAAGAGTCCGGATTGTTTCTTCCCGCGCACGGAGGTCGGAACGATATTTCTCGGAAAACGTGCATTGTTCTTGGTATTGACGTTGGAGAGAGGTGTAGGTCAATTTCGCGGATTCGAGAGCTCTGGTGACTTTGGATACTTCGAGCTCGAGGGCGGAGATTTGCGTTGTGTTTTGTCGCTGTAGAGTTATTATTTTTAGAATGCGTGATGCGGTTGAAAGTGGTAGGAGAATTCACCTCTTTTGAGCGCAATTCTTTTTCTTCGCGTTTCGTTGCGCTGAGTTCGCTGCGCATTTCCTCCAGTTTCCCTTGCATTTCCTCTAGTTCAGACTCGTGTTCTGCGAGCCTGTTCTGCAATGTCCGTTCAGCCTCCATCAGCTTCCGTCCGAGATCTGCATTCTGCCTTTGGAGTGCCTCGAGTCGTTCGAGTGGCTCCATAGACGCAGTGGAAGAAGCAATATTCCGGTCTAGAACGAGACCAAGGGAAGAATCTTGTTCTTCGTCCGAGTCCGAGTCGGACAAAGATGATGAAGGCATAGGGAGAGAAGAAATACCGGCGTTGAAGGATTCGTCTGAACGGTACTCGCCACTGGTGTTGAGTAGCGCGTTGCTAACGACTGTTTCGTCGTCGATGGAGTCGTCTCCTGAACCTGCGCCAGGTGCTGATCCAGGTGAGAAGGCGCTGAAGCTTTGAGCAAATGCGGATGCAGATTGGGAACCGCTGCGTGATAGGGGACGAGGGTATGAATTTGAGAATGTCGGAGAACCAATGGGTGAGAACGAGCCTCCCAAGTCGACGAAAGCTGAAGAAGGGGAAACAGGGTTTGAAGGTGTGCGAGTGCGCATATGGCCGCTCATAGAACGACTAAAGCTTGACGGGCTTATTGAGAACTATCAGAAAAAAACAAAACATACACAGGAGGGGCGATAAGATTGAGTTTCGGGGGAGGTGAGAGTTAAAGGTTAGATATGATTGAATAATAGTAATGATGATACGTACTTCAGAGTCACTGCGACTCGTACTCCCATCAATACTTCTTCGACGAGATGCCGGTGCGGGTCGTTTCGCACTGTTCCAGCTGGATGGTGCGGTATTCAAAGGTGTGGAACGTTGCCGACGTTCCATATCAAAAGGTGATCGTCCCAATGGGGTTCCTGGGGGTCCGCGAGAGGGTGGCCGACTCCCTGCAGAATACGACGCGCTGTTCGATTCGTTACTCGAGGACCGGTGATATGAGTCCCCGGAGTAATCTCGTTCTTGGTCTCTCCCTCTTGGAGGTGAATCCACGTCAATGGCTTGTTGTTGCTGGTGGTCATCTCGAAGGTCGGGGCTTGGAATGGGCGAGTGGCGCGTTCTTTCGGCAATGAATTGGAGGAGGATGCTAGGGGTTACTTCGAGGCCTGGGTTGTTGGCGAGTATAGTCTTCAGCATTGTAGATTCTTCTTCCGAAAGGAGCGGGACGTTGGAAACATTGGTGAATTCGCGAAAGACGTCAGGGAGAGCATCAGCAGGGATGGCTGGTTCACCAGAGTCGTTTACATGGGATGCGGAGTGTTCTGTGAAGAGCGTATAGAGCTCTCGCTCGATGTCATTGTGGGATGCCTTCATGGTGTCAATAGAAAAAGGTAAAGAGGTTATATGATTCGCTCACCATTATTGCATTTATTTTGGTGTCGGGTCAATCAACCTCAGAATGCTTGTTCGAACATTGTTTGTCCCTGCTTGGTTTTGACAATGGAGATCAGCACGTGATGCGCGTCTATGTTCTGATCGATCATCGCTCAGACGCGTTCTCCCTCGGACCATCTGGGCACTGTTAGGTGAGCGTCGGACGCCCATACTTTTGTAGCCGTTGGTTATATTTTTTCTGGCGAACTATAACCTCAGTCATTTATCCTTCAAGGATACAAGCACGATTTGTAGATTACTGCCTGTCGATCTGTTCCAATCGCAACCAACACCAATTCCAGCGCGATATGTTCCTTGACGTATCGCTCACCCGGCACTATTTGTGACCTCGTTTCATTCGACATACTACCTCGAACCTTCCCGTGGCAAGTGAGATCCTGCGTTGCCATTTTCTGCAGGGACCTTCTCGTTGACTTTTCTTGTGGTCATCACCTCCACAGGCTCGGTACATCAAATTCTCTCCTCCAGAACAACGTCATCGTCAACATGCGCTGCCAACAACCCTTCATTGTGACCATGATCTCAACCAGTTAGCCTCCCCACGTCATCATGGACGACTCATCTTCCTTCAAAAGCACCCACGATATACCGCCCAGTCGTTCTTTGGAGCTGAGCTTCGGCTTAGTGACATTAATTCGGGGACGTTTGGCAACGATGATATTATGGATCTCAGTCTACGAACAGAATACTGTCAACACGATTCAGAGCCATCTCAACTCGCCTCTTGAAGAGGTTGGTATAACTCGTCTTGTAGCCTTCAACACCCGAGGACAGCAACCAGAAAAGTCGCAAGAAGAATATTTTCGAATCGCTCTGTGAGATGATGGGCCATCCGATGAACCTGCAAGATATCTATCCACTAACATTGTCAAATCTGCTGAAGATCCCGTTGCATAGTGGCAGGAGAATGCTCATCTCTATCCTCAACTCCCCTGGGTGGCCCTTGGTTACTATATGACTCTCGGTGCAGTTCTGTCCAACCAATAAACCGAAAACTATCACTCACTCCAGTTTTATAGCGACACCTGTCAAAGTTGAACGCATTTTAGTCAGGGCCGCATCATTCTCTCGCACATCCGAAATCGCCTTGATGCTCGCTCCACTCGTGCCTCTATGTGCGTTGATGAATGGAGCCTTTTAGGTTATGTCAAGAACGCTGATGTGTTGAGTATGACTAAATTACCGGAGGTTGATGACGATAGTGAAGGTGACTCTGACTCGGAGGATGGTGAGGAAGATGGTATGCACTACTAGTTATTCTATGTATTGTCTGTTTTGCAAAAAAAAAGTGATTCTTCTTGGCCGCACTCAGACAACCCGTGTCACACCCAGACGAGTGCCCGTAAGACCTATGACCCCTACCCACAAAAACCCCTACCCTTCAGGATGGGTGCGGATTGTATGGGGGTAGGAGTAATGGTAACTCTGCCATGGTTCGAGGGTTATCCGTGTGCCACGCTAGTCCCTTCATCGACAGATTTGACGGAACCGCAATACTCCTCGCAAACGGTTTCCAGATCTGATTCGGGCAATACTGTATCTCCCCTCATGATCTCTTGGAGAATGCTCGCACCAATTATGACCAACCAATCGAGACACGCTCGTTTCCCACCTCACACAATGCCACTGGCTGTGACCAGGCACGCCATTCCGTGTCCGAGTGAGGGGTAGTCATCGGAGGTGTCGTCTTTATCTTATCTTATCTGACAAATGGAAGATTAGATTACCGGGTGGTGTTCCCACAGTGTTTAAATGGAGTGCCAGAGATGTGGTTGTGGAGAAAGTCGGCCCTTCAGAATCACGACCCACTTCCGACAACGACAAGACCGAGGAACATGGCGGAGCTACCCTGCACAACTTCCGAAGAGACGACGGGGGCTGGGGGGGGGCGAGGATCAAACAGTCCAGAGTACATCAAACCCAGAGAACAGATCTATTTTGGCAGCTCGTGCGAGTTCCTTGGGAATCCATGACAGCGCCCCCTTCACTTCCCCTTTCCCTCCCTTTTCCCTTCTCCGTCCCACAGCACCTCCCTCTTCTTCCAATTGACCCTTTTCTCCTCCACGACATGAAGGCACAGACTCCCAAGTCTGGCACTCCCCTCCCCCAGCTCGCTGACCCAGCTGTTGCGCCAGAAATGGGCCCACCCAACATCGCGAATGCACTCAGCTGTATGTCCTATCTCTTCTATGGAGATACCCCTTGATGACTAGTGATAGATTCGCCATTTTCTCTCGAGAGCTTATCCTCTCTCGATTTTAGCTTCGATTCTCGTGAGCACACTCTCGGATCTACACCATATTGTCCTACCTCTTCTCTTGTTGACTAGTGATAGATTCGCCATCTTCTCCCAAGAGCTTACTCTCTCTCGGTTTCAGCTTCGGTGCTCGTGAGCGCACTCTACCTATCTCTCGGATCTACACCATACTGTCCTACCTCTTCTCTTGTTGACTAGTGATAGATTCGCCATCTTCTCCCGAGGGCTTATCCTCTCTCGATTTCAGCTTCGATACTCGTGAGCGCACTCTACCTATCTCTCGGATCTACACCATACTGTCCTACCTCTTCTATGGAGATACCCCTTGTTGACTAGTGATAGATTCGCCATCTTCTCCCAAGAGCTTATCCTCTCTTGGTTTTAGCTTCGATTCCCGTGAGCGCACTCTACCTATCTCTCGGATCTACACCATACTGATGCTTTACCAGCATGGTACTGTCTTCAGGACTCGCCTTATCAATTGTCCGCGACCGAGTCACCCTATCCAACCTCACTATTAGATGAGAACCCGGGTTTCGCGCCTCCCACTGTCACTCCTCGGGACATCACGTTAAGTACCCCTGATTTCAGATTTTTGGATGCATCCGCAGTGCACGAGGGTGCACCCCCGCCCGCCCGCCTTGCCAGTGTTCCTGCTGGCACGATATCGCGTTCAGCCATATATCATATCACACCTCATGGACAGGCTCCGTTTGATCCAAATGCCCCGCGGGACGCATACCCTCCAGGCCAGCCGCCTCCCGGTCAACCTTCCCAACAACAGAATGCTCAGGTGACCACAGCCGCGGCTGCATCATTCCTTGGCAATTTGCCCGGACGTCAACCAGTACCTCCTCCAACTTCAAACTCAACACAAGTCGACAAGGGTGGCAACGGCCGGTTCAATCATGCTATCCAGTATCTGAACAAAGTCAAAGCACGGTATGGTGATGATCAAGACACGTATAAACAATTTTTGGATATTCTGCAGACATATAAAAAGGAGGCTGCGTGAGTTGCTGATCTGGTGCAATGTACTGTGTTTATGGAGTTGATGGAACTGCAGAACGGTTACTTCGCAAAATCAAGTGCACCTTCAAGTTCAGCATCTTTTCAAGGACGCCCCCGATTTATTGGCTGAGTTTAAAGTTTTCCTCAGAGAAGTGGCTGGCCCCCCGAACGGCGTAGTCATTTCACCTCAGCCCAGCCGTGGTACTTCTCCGTGGCTGCCGCCAGATAATCCCGGTTCGAGCCCTGCTGCGTCTGGTGCTGAAAAACTACAATCAACAAAACGGAAGAAACGACCTACGGAGAAAGAGGCAACACCTGATCCCCAACTAAGGCTACCCCCTCCTTCTAGGGTCAGTCGAATTTCAAGAGCTCTCTCAAATATCCAGATTGTAGTGACACTATTTCTACAGGCCAAGAAGGCAAAAACAGCACATCCAGCTGACACAGGGTCACCCTCTCATTCGCCCTGTCTAGCTCCCCAATCGCTTCCCTTTCCGCCAGCTCATTACCACCCAAGTGGTCCATCCACCAACATGCCCACCACGTCTGAACATTCCCCGAACCACACTCAGACCTGTCTTCCTTCCCTAATTATCCGCATTTCTGCTGACAAGCAACTTCGAAAAAGCTTCTCCACATATTTCTCTGAGCAAAACAGGAGGGAGGAAGCGCAGATACTCTCTGATTACCTAAACGCTGTGGGTTCGCCTTTCTCGCTTGATTGGCGTGTCGGTTGATCAATATCATAGCTACTGTATGAGGGACATTTCTCTAACACTGACGACCAACCAAAGATCCTCCGTCTACTTTGTAAACTTACTGGACGGGCGCAAGTTTATCCAAACTGTTTCGTACTCACAGACATTGAATTACCTGCCGATCCATTTCAGATTGGTGGGTTTGCCGATATTTACCAAGGGAAACACAAACTGGGTAGGGTGTGCGTCAAAGTTATTCGTGTGATTGAAAGAGAGTGCCAGGCACAACTCCTTATGGTGAGCGTATTGTGTGAAGCTAGTAACCATACTTTGTTGTTGATGCTAATACAGGCTTTCGCACGCGAAGTCATCTTGTGGGCACACATGTCTCACGAGAATGTTTTACCTTTCTACGGGGTATACGCTTTTACGGCGTCCACCCAAAAGATATGCCTAGTCTCTCCGTTGATGGACAACGGAAGCTTGCGTGAGTACCTCAAAAAGAATCCGGCAACACCTCGATTACCGTTGGTTCGTACCCGACCCGCGAGCCGTCGGAAGCGTTAACTTATGATCTATCCCCAGGTTCAGGACGTTGTCAATGGCTTGCTTTATCTCCATCAGTCAAAGATTGTCCATGGCGATCTGAAAGCAGTGCGTCTAATTACTTCACAAAACTCACGGCAATAAATTCATATTCTCAATTCTCATCCTAGGCAAATGTCCTCGTTTCGGACGATGGGAGGGCACTGATCACTGATTTTGGTTTATCGTACATTGCCATGACGACACTAATGGATTCAACAAAAGCGAACACTGCGCTTACGTTAAACTGGACAGCACCGGAGTTGATTTGTGACGAGACCCCTACCCGACCGACTAAAGCGTCGGACATCTGGTCATTTGGTTGTCTTTGCTATGAGGTACGCTTTCGCTCCCAGATTGAATTCATTACCGCATGCTGAATGCCGAATATTACAGGTCTTTACAGGATTATTTCCATATTACCAATGCAAGAGCAGCGGTCAGGTTGTGGTAGCTCTGAGTCGAGGACAACCACCGAAGCGACCACCTCCGGAGGACTTAGCCTGCGACCAGCTCGATGACAGGATATGGGAACTATTGGTTGAAGCCTGTTGGAAAATTGAGCCCCGGGATAGGTGTGTATGCGAGGCACTTCGCGGCGTTTTGATCGGAAATGGAGTAAGGCAGCGACGCTCAAAAGTTGGCCAGTGGGAAGGTCAGAAGTCTGCCTTTTGGGCCGATATGAGGAGTCGATCGGA